>NW_022208284.1:10297-49360 GCF_004143745.1 Phasianus colchicus
GCAAACCGTGTTGCCTGAGCGATGTGAAGCACGTGCTGCGAGTTGAACGTCAAGCAGCTCAGGGATCTGAGAGCGGGGGGTCAGATTCGCCCTGCTGCAGTGCTGTGAAACCTGCCGCGCTCCGGCAGAGGCTGCAGGTCCTGAAGCAGCATCAGCAGAAGGCAGCGCGTGTCTGCACCGCGTGCCTTGCTCGGCTTTGCTGGCAGCGGCCGCTGCTGGAAGGGGCATCGCGCTGCAGCGCTGCTGGCAGCCAGCACGGCTGGGCTGCGGGCATTTTCTTCTGCTGACTGCGCTGTCATTGCTGGAAGGTCGGCACAGCACTCGGCATCAAAGCCTGTGGCTGCACGTGGCAACTTGTAGTTACAGGTTTTACACCAAAGCTTGGAGTTGCAATAGAAATGAATTCATCAGATCTCTTCAAAAATAAGGAAAGTATACCAGCATGTGAAATTTTAATCAGATTTTATCCTGTTTTTTCTGTTCTTTTTTCTGCCGGAGAAAACCTGTCTGTTGTTAGTTGCCTTTTTAGAGTCCTTCTTGGTGTTTTTTTGGTCTGTTTTCTTGGCCTTCATCTGGCTGCACTTCCTAGAAGTTCTGTCTGTGGTTCCTCATTATCATTGGGCTGCTGTTGTGGCATTTGGCCTTTCTGCAGTTGTTGAGCTTCTAGGAGAACCGTTCTGGGTTTCAGCCCAGGCTCACTTCTTTGTAAGACTTAAGGTTAGCAAGGAAGCTATGTGCACAGGGGTGTGTGTGAGAGAGAGAAAAAGCTTTTCTTGTTGAAAAAAAAATGATGTAAAGAACAGATTCCTGAACGGGCTCTGTATATGTTCACAGAGTTCAGGAGTATTTTAAAAAACGAATAGAATTATGGACTGCTTAATGCTGCATGACTTTGTTGTAACATATTTGTAATACTCAATTTGCTCCTGTTTAAGAAAGGAACTTAATTTATTTCGAAGTTATCGCCTTAATGATCATTAAGTACGTAATCATGAATGTTAATCAGAGGAAGGCACAGATGGCTTCCACAGTTCTGCTTTCCACTGTCAGTACGAGGTTGTGAAGTGCAACAGCAGGGATCACGACTGTGTCAAGCAAAATGTATTCCCGTGTGTGTCCCACACAAGGGACTGGGGCAGTGTGATGGGAGAATTGTGCACCATCAGATGTGAGGATGTGCAGAGAGACTGCAGTCTAAGGTGGCCAATGCAGCAGGAGAACTGTGGTGGTCACGCTGACTTTGAATGCCTTGTATTTCTTTGTGGGCTGTGTGTGTGGAACTGAAGTGCTTTGTGTTCCTGTAGGTGGTTAAGTTGGCAAAAAGGAACATTCTCTATTTTCTCTTTCTTGAAGGTAATTGCTGAAAGCCTTTCAGTAGTGTCAAAATGCATTCTGACGGTTATTCTAGTCATCCTTTATCTGCAGTGGAGCCTTTACATTTTTTCCTTGGCTCAACTAAGTTTCCTGTATTCTTTCTCAACATAAATTCTTGTTCTGAAGAGTTACTTGCTACTGCCTTTGACGTTTAGCCTGCTAATACCACGGGGGAGGTGAGAGAATGTTCCTTTAAGGGTGGGATTTAAATGTTAAGAATTTTGGTGATAGTTGTTACTGACTTGGCATTTTGAGCCCAGTCGGTTTAATGGAGGTACAGGAGAGCACCTCTGTTGTACACAGAAAAGCAAGTTTTGCAAATAAGGTTGTGATGCTGTATGTGCTTTTTTGTGTGTTTTTGAAGTGTGTCAACTGTTTTTTGACCGAATAGTTGTTTTTAAGTTGGACTCAACATAATCTTTCTAAAAGTACTGAATAGAAGGTGAGAACAAGTTGGCAAAGGACTGTGATGCTGATCTGCTGATTAAAAGAAATTTAAATCAACAGCATTCTGTGTGGGGGGAGGGGAGTTACAGTAATGCCTTCAGCCTGATTAAAATTTGACAGGAGTAAGAATACTTACTGCCTTCAGTTTTCACTGAATTGGCAAAGCTAGCACGTGATTCTACATTTCTAAGTTGGTTTTGTTTTACTATTTTATTTTATTTTTTGATTCTTTCCTTCCCTGTCATTTCAGCTTTTATATACCAGTGTTCTGGTAATGTGCTTTGCGGTTTATTTTGCAAAGTTCTTGAAAGCAACGAAGAAGTGCTTTCCAATTACAGGAATGAAAGCTCTGTTACCTAACTTGATGGAAGATAAGGTGGGTCACAGAGTTCATTCTGAAGTCTTTAATGAGAGAACTTTTGCAGGCTATTTAGAGGTGATGGAGTTAAATGAGTGATTTTGAGGTTATTAAGTAAGGCTAGTTAGGAAACATGGTTGCATAAAATTCTGATTACAGGTGGTGTGTTCAAATCCTTGTCAGCAAACCACGATGAACCCGGAGCTCTCTGTTTCTGGGCCTCGTTGGCTGTCTTGTCTTTCAGTAGCTTTGCACCACCCATTAATTGGAGATGGAACGCTTATAGTGTTAAAGGGAGTGAGCTGGTAGCAGGTAGAAGGCAGGAGAGAATTCACAGCCATCTTACGGTGCTGGTACTTCAACTTTTCCTCAAACAAAACGTGGTGATGCATGATACAGATACTACAGACCTCTGATGTCCTCTGAAAAGGAAATGGGGCAAAGAAGGAAATGAAAAGGCACAGTGAGAAAGAAGGCGTTCTGAGGAAGAGATTGAGAGATTGAGAATAGAAAGGCAGTTTGGCTTGTGAGACTTGCAGGAACGCTTTGAAGAGCACTGGAAGATCTATTTTACTGTGAGGGTGAGAGTTATATTGGTCTATTAAACAATTTTTCCTCCCTCTCTCATTACTGTGAGTGATTTATTCTGTAGAAAGCTTACACAGTTCCTTTGTCTGTCTGCAGCAACAGTAATTTTCTGCAAGGGAGAAAGTCGGCCAGATGAGAGTGACTTTGAGTGATTTTTCCTTAACTGGAAGGAAGCGCAGCTGACTTGAAGCTTCTTCAAAGAATCCTTCCTGAAGCAGATTTTGACAGAGGGTGAGACTGGATGTGTGGGCATGTTGGGGAAAGGCAAGTGAATGCTGGTCACCAAATGGACACGGAGCCTGGGAAGGCTGGGAGGGGATGGTGTTCAGAGAGTGGCACCAGCAGGTGCTGCCAGCCCAGATGCAGTTACTGAAGGTTTATGGAGCATCAGAACTGCACTGTCCTGTTAGACGTGTCTCTCGAATGCTTCCTGTTAGCAGTGCCTGAGCACGCGCTGGGGAAGATGTAAGGGTTTGTCCTGACTTCTGTATTTTGAACTTCCAGGTAAGCGATATGCGATGACTTTTCTGAATGTGATCAATTTTGGTGATCAGGGTGAATGTGGTGATGTTGTGGGACAGCGACAGAATTTTTGTAGTTCCTCCTTTTTGTCTGTTTCTGAAAATATTGAAAATGTTAGAAACCATTTGAATATAACATGAAAACATGGGAGGATTTCAGTGGCATGTGGACTTTGAGGTGCATTTCAGAGAATGATGGATTAACGGGTGTTTAAAAAAAAAACCCACACCAAAAAACCAACAACCAAAACCAGAGCAACTTATTTGAGGGTCGTGCATTTAAATAATATTTTCCTTTGGATCAAAACTTTACAATTGTGTTTTGCTGCGTATCTTATTTCTGTTTCAAAAAATTGGAAGTAGAAGGTATAGTATGTGATGCATTACAGTTCCTTCTCTTCATTTGTTTGGTACTGTATTCTTCCTGCGGAATCTGCGTTATCTGTGTTAGCAGGAACACTGTTGTTTGTAGCATTACATCTCCAACTGCACGTGTTCCCTGAAGCTGGGAGGAGCCTGGGAGTTTCTTCCTCATTTGGGTTCATCCTTTCCTCTTTCCAGACCTGTACAGAATGCATGAAGTCAAATATCATGTGCACGAAGTTTTGGAGACCAGTGGTGAGTCAGCGGAGCCAGTAAAGACAAACTACTCACCGCTGGGATTCCAGCTGGGCTCCAGCACGGGAGGAAACGAATGACCAGGCAAAGACATCCACGGGAGCACTTCTGCAACCAAAGACCCACAAAAAGTTTCACTCATACACTACAGCATCACTGAAGAGGAGAGCATTAGGGGGAATCGTGCCATGAAATGGCACTGAAATGGGCAATGAAAGCTCTCGCAGGAATTACAAAGCCATGACTTACCCATGCCATCCACCAGAGTTTTGATCCCAGAGCTCAGAACGGATCCTGGATCACCTGCTCCAGTCACATCTGCAAACAAACGCAGGACAGAGCAACTCCCATTAAACATCCTTCCAGGCAGAATGACACAGGATGCAATTAAAGCCAGGGATTCCTTCACGACACTATTCTTTCCCTTCCACACCTCGAAAACAGTTCCTGGGTGCCTGCAGGGGCACCACCGTCATACATAACTAACCCCGTGTGGAACTGCCCAGAGGAACGCCCTCCTGGAGCTCACCCCAGCTCTAAACTCAATTGCATGAACTGCATTAAATCTAGGCTTTGGTAAGCCACTGCCTGGAGACACAGCTGTAAGCAAGGACAGAGGAGAAACATTCCCAATTGCATGTGCCCATCTCTCTCTTCCTTAGTGAGCTGTAGTGAAGGAAGGGGCTCAGCTAACGACGGGGGAAAGTTGCAAAGCTGCAGAGCAGCCACGTGACCTGCTGGCTGGTATTCCACAGCTTTCCAAATACTTTCTCCAGGCCATGCGGAACAGTGCTCAGGGACCTCATGGAAGAACATTCAGCCCCGTGAAATTTTCTTGCTGGGAGACCTCAGAGATACAGGGACGAAGGCAACACAACGCTGACAGCACGGAGCACCCAAAAAACAACGACCATCCACGCTTCTCAAGGAGAAGAACCCGCTGGCCGGTAAAAAGCAGAACCCTTGCTGAACCATCCCAGCCAAATATGATCCAATACCAAGGAAATGAAGCTTGGTGACTTACCTCCAGCATCCCCTTCAGGCTCGTAGACATGGTTCTCTTCTGCTGATTCACCAGCAGGGCCTGCAGGCACAAGTGTGATCAGACACAGGTGAGGAGAGCTTCCAGCACATGTGGGGCCTCCTTTTCCCCGAGTGACCTGTAGGGTCTGACAGTGGGCCAGGGAATGCCACGGCCCAAATACAAAGCTCTGGGCTCTCTCAGCTGAAGAGGGGTGGCAGTAACCTTCCCACTGAAATGTGGCAGCTCTCCGAGTACAGAAATACTCATGGCTCGACTGTGCATGCCCTTCAAGGCTCAAACAGTCTCAGAAGGTCTTGAGAGGATCTTAAGTAAAACTGCACCCAAGTAAACTAGGAGAACGTGAATGTTTCTGCCTCCAAGGAAACAGACACAACTTACATGCCCAATGCTTATGCATTTTCTCACGCCTCTTGTCTGGCTACCTTGTGATAATAAGCCCTGTTTAGTGTTTATTTCTTATATTTATATTATTTGTTGAGTAATAGCTTCCAGCATGTGCAGCCAAGCAGAAAGCAGTTACTGAGTGAGGTGGTCAGAAGGGCAGCAGCTTCTGGCTGGCCATGTGCAGGGGCTTCTCAGCCACATATGCCAGCAAGGTGTGGGCACAGTCAGTAGAACAGCTCCTGGTGGTAATTTCTGGTCACAGAGCACTGCAGTGCCCGGGACAAAGCCAGCAGCCCGTCCCTTCAGAGACCCCTGTCAGGTTGGGCTGGGGCTGCAGCAGCCCTGCCTCTTCCCAGTCTTAGCAAACAGCAAGTCAGTCCAACAGCTCTGCTTAGAGGAGAACCAGAATTTATTTCAGGCACGTGGTCCTGAAATCTGGAAAACCCTGATGTTTGCAGGTGCGGATAGTACTGGCAAGCATAGACATCAAATGGCTTTATACATCTCGTGACCTGCCTAACAGGAAAGGAAGCCACTGTGTGGCTAAACTGAGCCCATCAGGCAGTTGTAGGTTAGTTGAGTCCCCAGAGTCCAAAGTGAGTGGAAGTTTGCTATAACACTTTATAAGACACACAAGTGTAAAAATGCTTGCGCTCTGCAGATGTTACAGAATCTCTTTCATCTGCATCTTTTATCTTCCTTTGTAGTAAGAAGTGAAGGGGCTTTCTGGGGGTGTTTGGGGCTGTTGCTAGATTTGCTCTGATGTTGCATTAAGTTCCACTGGTTTTCTCTTTGTTCATCAGAAATGTGAAATAGGAATTTGTGCTGCTGTTAGTCCTGGTCTTGTGCCAGAAAAAAAGTAACATCTTGTCAGCGTCTTTTGTTTGTAAAGGTGTGTATGATACCGTGAACAATCTGGGTTCGCTGGTGGCCAGGTTCAGCTTTTTGCCTATTGAAGAAAGTTTTTGTATCTTTTTTGCTCAAGTATTGCAAAGAGAGAAGAATGTAAAGATCAGAAGCAGGTGTTTCAATAGCAAAGAATAATTTTGATGCTGCCTTGCATGGTGCCAGTGGATGTTTTCCCCATGGAATAGTTTTTCTTGGTGAAAACAACAGCTGTGCTGATTCTGGTTCATGTAATTGACTGCTGGGTGTTGTTCTCTTGTTTTTGTTTTCTCCCCAGGATGATGTTGCTATGGCTGCAGATGCTGTTGAAGCTGGTGCTTCTGATTGGCCTTACCACTGCTGTTTTTGGATATGCCTTTTCTCAGCTGGCTCTGGATATTTATGGAGGTTCGATGCTCAGTTCTGGAACAGGTAAAAAGTTTGTCTCAGCTCTATGCTGAGTTCTTGGCTCAGTCAGCTTTCTGTCTGAGAAAAATCAGCTCAGGTTAAAAGAAACTTTAAGTCCCAAGTCCTAGTGTGCGTTTTGAACTGCATTCTGCTATGTTGTCACATGGCCTTTTTCTGGCAAAATAATTTAATTCCTTTGTCCCCCTGTAGATGCTTACACCTCAAATATTCCAGCTGTGGCAGCACTGTAGCTCCCAAAGTTGCCTGTAGGGATGATTGCCAAGGTTGGAATGTTGCTTACCAGTAGTGTTAAAGATATTAGGAGGTTTACAAGGAAGGAAGGATAAAGCAATTGGCTTTTTGTGACTTGTGTCATGTGTACCAGCATGCTTGCTTGTGGCCATGCAGGACTACGTTATAGCAAATGCATTGCAGTGAAGTGCTCTCTGTTTCACCTCTGCCTGCTGACTCGAGTAGGTTTGGTGCTGGTTGGGGCTCATCAGTTTCATGTTACCCTCATCAACAATTAATGGTGCATAAGATTACCTTGGGTGGATTACACAGGATAAAATTAAATCAGAAAGCAGGGGACTGTTCAGATAATGTGTTTCAGGAAAAGCTGTCACCGGTGGACTTGATGTGTGTGTACAAGCAGCTCTTCAGAAGTGCATCTTCTTCATGCTAGATAGTTGTCACATCCTGCTGGTTGTTCTTTGTGAGTGTTTTTTTTTTACATGAAGATATCACCTTGTCCAGATGCAGACCTTGATCCTTTTGTAACAGCATTTGCACATATGTAGCCATGTTGAGCTGGAAGGACGGAAAATGATTTCAAAGGCTGAGTGTAGAATGTTAAAGTTACTTTTTAAATATCTGGTTTTGAATATGCTGAGCAGCTCTGTTGTTTTTTCTTACTTTTGTATTTGAGATGTGTATTTGATTGCTTTGAGCACATTACAGTGTCTGTTGGATCCTTTCTCACAAATATCTGTAATGTGAAAGAATTGGTTTGCAGTACGGCAGAGAAACCCATTTAATACAATCATCACTTTGGTGGTGGAGATCTTCTCTGTTACGTTAATAGCTGCTACTCTCTTGTATTTTGGTTTTGGTTTCACTTTGCCTTGTTTTTTCTACTTGTGTTCTTGTCAAGATGTCTAGACCAGAAGCTTCTCAAAGGAACATAAAAGTTGCCATTATCATCAGTGATAATGTTATAGCTTTTATTGTGGAGTATAAAAACAGTGTGATTTTGTAAAAGAAATAATGATCTCTTCATCCTTGTAATCTTTGTTTTGTTTTGGGTCCAGATCTTCCCAGTGCTGCTCTTTCTATGTCCTCTTTCTTGCTGTCAATGGAGTAACAGAACGTTTCACATTTACTTTGATGTGCAAATAAGAGGTAGACAGGTGAGGAGTATCCCCTGTGTGTTTCTTTATTATCTGTAAATGATACGCATGGTGTTAAGCATGCGAATGGGGAACAATTATTCTGCTTGAATATTTGCTGGGAAATGTATTTCTGTTACTGAAAAGCCTGTTTCTTTTTGCAGCCATTTTAAGGACTGTGTTCCTGCCCCTTGAAACCCAAGCTGCTGATTTAGATGCTGGTGTACAGACCTCAGTGTAGAAGCTTTAGTAACTGTTTAAACCTTTGGGTAATAAAGATGTGAATTGGAAAGGTTATTAGCTTTTGGTAGACAGCTAACTGGGAAAGTAATTTCAATGTGGAGTCTTATTTGCTGTACGTGTATTTGAATTGAAGCTTCAGTTTTTAAGGTGGACTGCTATTTAAAATTAATTAAAATCTGCAGTTGTTAGAACTTTTCAGATGCAGTTTCTGTAGATCACATTTGGAATGATCTGCGTGAGGCACATGAGTTCAGTGGTTTATCTGCCTTGAGGAGAGCATTGGATTGGATGACTTCCTGAGATCTCTCCCAGCCTGGATGTTTTCTTGGTTCTCTGTTCTGGTGTACTGGCACTGCAGCCTGATGGCTGCCATCAGACTTGTTTCACTTCTGTAGCAGTTGTCCATTATAAGGCCATTCCAAATTATTTAGACTTTTTTTTTTTTTTTTTTGGTCATCAATTAAATGAGATCTGCTTTTGACAGAAAGAAAGAAATTCTTTTTAGACATGCAAGGGCTGCTTTCATCCCCCTTTTCAAGTATGAATTCTCTTCAAAGCCACTGTTTGGAGCAGGAACCAAGTGTCATCTTATTGAACATTATTTTTCTTCAATACCTAACAGAGTAGGGAAAAAATCCTCAGTTTTTGATATTGCTAATTATTGTTATTGTGTTTTCTGAGATGAATACACAGATGAACAGTAGGATAGAATTTCCTTCGTTTAAATGTAGTTCTTGGTTTAGTTTGCTCAGCAGAGTTTTCATTCTTGTGGTGATTTCTTTTCTTAGCTTTGTTCTCAACCTTTCCATCTGTGATGAGAGTAGTTGTCACTGCTGCATTTTAGAAAGCTAATGGATTTTTACCTTTTGAAAATGCATTTAGTAACTAAATAGTGCAACTGTATGTGTTGTTTCTATTGTTTATTCTTCCTAGATACAACTTTGTTATGCTAGCCTTGTCCAGTTGATGTTCCTGTGCATCCCTTTTTTCTTGACCTGTTGGCACGGAAACGTTGGCTTTATCCTTGCCAACTGCTTTAATATGGGTATTTGCATTGCTCACAGCATCCATTATATCTATGATTACTTCAAGGAAAGCTCCTAGAGGTCTTTGACAGGCTTACTTCCCTCACCATTTTTAATACTGGCTTATGTCATAAGTGGAGGAATTACTGTTTACTCAGAGGTAAGTATCTGCCTTGGGATTTTCCTTTCACTGCGAGGGTTTGGCAAATGAGTTTGTTACCAGAAGGAAAGAAATATTATTAACAGAACAGGCTTATAACCATAGCCTAGGAGGTTTCCATTACAGGCTTGCAAGGCTGCGTATATATCTATTAAAAAATTAAACAGTGGCATTGTGGAGTGCTTCCATATGACTTAATTGCTCTCATTTTACAGATCAGACCAAAGAGAAGGGATCAGAGACTTTCTGAGGCATAGCATTGTGTCAGGAGATCTGCTGAGGGGCAGTGGCTTTGTTTGGCACAAAAAAGGCAACTCGTTTGAATTCTGATAGTGCTATCAAGAGCAGCTTATTTTCAGTATAAGCTTAAAATGGAGTTTGAAGCTCTCCACCTCTGATGTACAGCTGGGCCATGGAAGCTAAGTGTAAGACACACTTCAAAGCTTTGCCAGCTGGGGGATCTAAACAAAACAGTGATGAAAAGTACTTATCCCTGTTGTCTTTTGGGTTGCTTCCATAAAGAGATGCTTGTGCTCTGTTCTTTGTGGGTTGAGCCTGTGTTCATGCACTGTGATCTGGGAGGAGGAATGAGCCCTTCTGTTGGGGTGTTTATAGCTTTGTGCAGCTGTAGTGAGCTTTGTTCATGGAACTGGATGAACGTGTGCTCTCATCTGCAGCTGAGGTGGGATAATTGGCTTTGCTGCTGTAATTGTGGGGAAGACATGAACAGCTCTTTTGTTCTGTGATTTCTCGTCATAGGCAAACACTTAATGCACCGCTGCTCTGTATTTATTTACTAGGTAAGTTTCTTGCTTCACAGATGACTGTATTCATCATGACTTGGTTGCAGAGGAGTTTTATGCTATCTCGCTGAGCTGAGAGTGGAAAGGAAATTAGCCAGGAGGACAGATGTGTTACACCTGTGACCCATTTAGGGAGACAGAAATACGTAAAGCTGTGTGAAGAAGGAAAGAAGAATAGGAGAGAGATAGGGGTCCTTAAATGCAGGTAGGATTTGAGTTGTTGTCATTTGCTAGTGAACAGGAACTGTGTTTTCTTCATGATACAGTTTGGTTCCCCTTCAATAAGGGAAGAACCTGTCGGAGCTTGGGAGAAGACTTTGGAGTTTTACCAAAACCTTCTTGCGAGTGCAGGAGTATTTTAGACTCTTACTCCCTTGTGGATCCTTGTTGGAAGGAGTGTGCATTAATGCTGTTCCAAAGAGATTGGCTTGTGTCTTGGGAGTCAGCCAAGGCCTAGCCATGTCCTACAAGTGAGAGAGTGCCTTGTGGCCACTTGTGAATATCTTCTGTGTGCAGATTTCTTTCTTTTGATGAAAAAGTCAGCCTTGCCAGTCTCGATGTAAAAAATGTGGTGGGTTAGCAGAGTGCTGCTCCAGGGTACAAGGAGAAATGTGTTGGTCAGGCAGCTGAAGGTTATGTCAGGCCTTATAAGCACACCGTGACAAGAAGGAGTGAGGAGGGAGCAAATGCAGTTTACACAGGAGAACTTAATTGTGGCTTCACTTCTGGACCCTTGAGTTTGCAGTGTCAGTCATGTCTTCCCAGTGGTAGTAGATGGGTTTTTGGGAATATAATTTTATAAAAGGAGTGCCTCCAAAAGCACTTCTCTTACTAATGTAATGATTTTAGCTCTCTGGGGAAGGGTGGAGAAGGTATGATTTAGGGAGAGGATGAAAGGAAATGTGCCAGGGTATCGTTTGTGTGCAAGAAGTGTGGTGCTCCTTTGTATAAGGGAAGCTCTTTAATCTTTGGGTATCTTCCATCTCTGAATCTATTTCTGTCACTGCATGAGAGCTCTGAGTGTGTCCTGCATGGGTGGCAGCTTGCAGACAGCTAGCAGAATATGCTTGGAAGAGCCAACCCTGCCCTTGCAGTAAAGCAGGCACGTCCACGCTGCGGGCTGCACGTGGCCCAGCTCAGCTTGCACTGCAGCCCACATCCCCTGCTGCCACATCACAGCAGCAGCTCTGCCCCACTGAGCAGCCCAGGCGTGGGAGCACACAGGGCAGTGCTCACAAATAATATGGTGCTGTACTTTGTTTGCTAGGAAATTGTGTCAGTCTTACAATTTGAAGAGATGCAGAAACACACTTCCAAATTTGATGCATAACAAGGGATGTTTTCTAATGACGAAGTAGTGGATCTGAAAGAGCGTCTGTCACCTCAACAAAGTATTTTAAAAAGTTAAAACTCAAATGGACTCGCTTGTAAAAGCTACTTATGTAGCTTATGGCACATCTGATTGCACGGAAGTTAAAACCATTTCCCAATGCCGAGTTTGTTAAGCGATGTATGCAAAACTCATCAGGTGGAATGTGTCCTGATGGAAGAAATGGATGTGTCTAAAATCAGACTGTCTCAGGCTGTGGGCAGGTGGACTCACAAAACAGGTCATTCTATCAAACAAAACTTGGGAAGTAAAGCTGCTATTCACAGTTCAGTGTTTTTATGAGGAAATTATTGGTGATACTAAACTGGGAGTGTATCTTAATGCACTGGGCAGTTGTCAACAGCATGAAATTCAACAGATGAAATTCAGGGATCTGCACCTGGAGCAAAGCCATTGCAGGGGAGTTGGACTAGATGACCTTTAAGGGTCCTTTCCAACTCAAACGGTTCTATGAGTAGAATATATTAAAGAAGATGTAACATTTGTTAGGATAGATGCACAAAACCTGCCACGAACGGGGCACCTACAGCTCGATCAGATGTTCCAGAGTGCCATCCAGCCTGACTTTTGACCTTGAATGTCTCCAACATCCACTACATCTCTGGGCAACCTGTTGCACGCCTCACCACCCTTATAGGAAACAACTTTTTCCTTATATCCAGTTTACAATAGATGATCTGTATGGGTCTGTGCCTGCATCTGGCATTGCTTTGTTCCAGGTGCAGCACCCAGCAATTCCTTTGGAGTCAGTTTATAGTTGGTGAAAGTTGTTTGTTTGAGTGAGATAACTCAAAGGATTGCAAATGGATGGAAAATGCAGGTGAACCGCACAGGTTTTCTGGAGTGAAAGCCTGAATTGTGGCTGCAGAAAAGCAAAATTACGAGGTGAAAAGACAGGCGCAGCAGAATGTTGGGGCAACTGGGTATTTGACAGGTAGTTAGGACTCCACTGGGACTGCTTGCCACGGGGGGAGAAGGGGGAATGACTTTATCCTATTCAGAGGAAGGCTTAAGGATGTAGTTTATCCAGAAGATATTCTAGTGTGGGAGCAGGGAGGTTTTGTGGCTGAAGATGCACTGAGCAAGGCTGGCAAAGCATCTGTAGTCTGTTAGGAGAACAATAGATCTAAGGCTGGAGTTTGTATTGATAGTGAGGGTTGCTGTGACCCAGGTGCAAGACCTTGCACTTGGCTTTTTTTCAGCCTCTTGTGGTTCTCCTGGGCCCACTGCTCGGTCTGGGCCCCTCTGGATGGCATCCTGTCCCTTGGGTGTGTTGACCAAACAGCACAGCTTGCTGTCATCTGCAAACTTGCTGAGGGTGCACTCAATCTCACTGTTCATCTGATGGATGAAGATACGGAAAAGTATTGGTCGTGGTACAGGCCCCTGGGGGGCACCACTGGTCTCCTTATGAACACTGAGCCATTGAGCACTTTCAGTGCACCATATAACAGAGGTCAGAGCACAAACTTCTGGCTACCAAAAATCATGTCACGATGGCATAAATTTTGTTATCTGCTGTATTAAAATCCTGCCATAGATTTAATACTTATTTATTTGTACTAAATATAATGCTTGCTTTTTTGTTAGAGGGGTGTAATGTGGAACGAGTGGGTATCAAGCAGCCAGAAAACAGGCATAACCAGTTCACAACAGTGTCATTCAAGAGAATTAGCATGTTAGCCTAAAACAAACAAAGGTGAGAAATTTGCAGTCTGAGTGCAGTTATTGCCTTACAAAGGTGAGAGGTTTGCTCAATGGTCAGCTTCATCAATTAGAACAGTACAGATAGTAATGCTCTATTTTTCTTCAATGGTGACATAAAGTTTCTTTATTACTAGAAACGATAGGCAAGAGCGATTGCATATGGATCATGAAATATTAGCTGGAGACATCCCTTTATGGCCTACAAGCTTTGTGAAGGGAGAGTTAAATGAGCTTTACAGAAATGTAAGTTGGAGTGATTCACATCACCCCACAGCCTTCTTTTCTCCAGGCTGAACAAGCCCAGCTCCCTCAGCCTGTCTTCGCAGGGGAGGTGCTCCAGTCCCCTGATCATCTTCGTGGCTCTCCTCTGGATCCTCTCCAACAGCTCCCTGTCTTTTCTGTACTGGGGGCTCCACACTTGGACGCAGTATTCCAGATGGGGCCTCACAAGAGCAGAGTAGAGGGGAACAATCACCTCCCTGTCCCTGCTGGCCACCCCTCTTTTAATAGAGCCCAGGATACCATTTGCCTTCCAAGCTACAAGGGCACACTGCTGGCTCATATTAAGTTTTTCATCTATCAAGACCCCCAGGTCCTTCTCCGCAGGGCTGCTCTCAAGGACTGCTCCTTCCAGTCTGCATGATTTATTGGTCCTTACAAGCATCTTAGAAGATAAATAGCAATTAGCAGACTTAAGAAAAGCTCTTGGTATTCATTAATGTTGACACTAAGTAACATAAGTCTTGCTCTTTATGTGAAGTATTCTGACAGCGGCTTTCCTGGTTGTTTCTTCTGCACAGTCTCTATAGGTTAATCAGCAGGGCTGTCCAGCTGCTTGGCAAAGACTGCACGGGCCCTGCAGCTGTTGCCTAGTTCTCTGTCTGCACTGCTGATTTGTGGCTTTGGGATGAGGAATTAACTGCAACGTGTTTGTGCCCAGCTCTGGAAGCTGCAGCTTTCCTTGAGTAACTGCTAAGACAGTGAGTGTACCTGTTTTAGAGGAGACAAACAGAGTTGCACCAGGAAGAAAGTTGCCTCTGCATGTTAGATGAGTAAATGTGAAGAGCACAAGCAATTATTATTCCACAATGTGCACTAAGTTTGTTCCATCTGCTTTGATACACCAACCTTCCAATGAAATTTGCAGTCACTGCAGTTATTGCCACTGGTGGAGTAGAGATAGCTGCTTTTCCAGAATATTTGCTGCTTCCCATTTTATATAATCATTGCTCTTTTTTGGATAGCACAGTTGCTGTAAGTGCAGCTTTTGTTCCTTCCTACTGGAAGGCAATTTTTCTGTCAGCAGGATGCAGGGCTTAGCTTGGCTGAATAGGAACAGCCCACAGCAGGCTGAGCTCTGCCAGGGGTAGACCAACATGCAAAGCACCCGGGCCAAACAATGATCCAGGCTTTAGAATGGAGCATATCACCTTGGCTATAGCTGTTTAGTGATTCAGACGTTCACACTGTCTGCTTCCCCACAGGCAGAAGGGTCAGGGAATGTCACAGAGAATCAGCTAAGCTTGGGAATACTGCTCTGGCAAGGCAGCCCCTCTGAGCACAGCATCTCAACCTGCACCAGCTTTCAAGAGGGGACAGCATTCCCCAGCCTGCTTTAAGCCATCCCAAGTTAGTCTAGTTGGATGACAGATGGATGTCTGTGTACCTGTTTGGCCCAAAGCCTGAGTGCTCAGGTACAGTTGACAAACACATGAGGCTGTGCACACATTTCCCAGGAGCTGTGATGTTAAAGGGATAAGTAGTAGGAATGGATCCAACCAGGATGTTGATGTGAGGGGATGATACACTTCCCTCCCACACCTCTTACCGCATGAGAATGGCCATATAAATACTTGATCTGTAGGCAGTGGCACACAGGGACAGCTCTTAGACCAGATTCCTCGTTCTCACCTGCGCTGCTCTGCACTGAGAGGCTTTAGAGATCATAGCAGCTGGCACCGTCACCTACTTTGGTAGAAGTTTAAAAGTTTGTTTCCAAAAACAAGCACAGGCTGTAAGCAGGCCGAGAGCAAGACACAGCCAGATTCAGTTCTCTGTGTCCACCTGCACACTGGGTTGTAGCAGCTGCAGTTGTGCCCAGCATTTCCTGTTGCTGGATGCTCAGATTGAACAAACCCAGACCTCATAAGAAGAAAACTGTCACTATCATGACAATATTTTGCATGCAGACGAAGCTTGATTCAAGTGTGGCAGTGAAGGTTTCTGACTGACCTGTCCCCACTAGTTAGGAGTTTTGTTTGCTTGCTTAAATACATTAAGCTGCTCTCAATTATGGTATGTCCTTGTCCATAAACATCCCTCTGACAAAATGGTTGTTTTGACATCATCTTCCAGTGGCTGGGGTAGCCAAGACTTAGAAAAATACAGCACCTCCCCAGAACTGTGATGGCTGTGCTGCTGCTTGCTGATCCTCCCTCTTACCTGTGGTTTTCCTTTACAGGACGCAGCTCTTAATTGTGGCCCAAGTCCCTTTGGGTTTCTTCTCCTTCCACAAAGCTGGTCACACTGGAAGAGGCACAGGCACGGACACAAGGCCGCAGCAGCTCTCCCGTTGTGTCAGACAGCAGAGACATTGAAGTGGAAGAAGGCCCCATGCTTTTACAGGAGAAATTGCACACAGTCATTGACTTTCCATCTGAAAGGTGAAGAGGAGTTTCTTTTCCAGCACCTATCATAATTGTTTGGGAGGGTTTTTTTTTCCATTATTAGAAACGCAAAACTTGCTGAAACTAAGTTACCCTAATAGTGCCTGAAGTGTTGTAGCGAATTTCCACTCACTTTGGACTCTGGGGACTGAACTAACATATATTTGGCCGATGGGCTCAGTTTAGCCACACAACGGTGCTGTTCCTTCCTGGTTAGGCAGGCAGCTATGAGGTGTATAAAGCCATCTGACATCTATCCTTGCCTGTACTGCCTGCCCCTGGAAACATCGGGATTTTCCAGATTTCAGGACACGTGTCTGAAACAGATTTTGGTTCTCCTCTAAGCAGAGCTGCTGGACAGACCTGTTGGCTCTAGAAATTAAACATGGCAGTGAGATGAGGCCAACGATGTGTTAATATAAGAGGAAGAGGTGCTTTGGAATGCCTTTTATGTCTGTACAGTTCCTCAGGAAGCAGTTACACCTGCAAGCTGTCCCTTAGATGCTGTGCTGTACAACTGTGGAGCGTTTGCTCACCTGCACTGCATCTTGCTTTGCATAGTTTAGAGGATAACCAGCAAGACTTCAGGGCTGAGCTATAAGAATGGAAACATCCTCAGCTGTTTGAAGGAGACTGAGTTTCTAAGGTCTGTGTCAGCCTGGGAAATCCATTCTTGTGTGGCCAAATGCAAATTGCAGCACAATCCCAGGAGCCCTCAGAAATGGAAGTCATAGCCCTGGCAGGTAAGGATGCAAAGCCAGCTTTCAAAAAGCTGTTTTTCAGCAGCATAGAGTTCATGCTTTCAGTGTGCTTGTACCTCCTTCTATGCCTGGGCATAACATCTTCAGTTCACCCCTGTCTTTCCTGAATGGGTCTCGTGTTAACTCAAGACCTGGAGCTGGCAGAGCACACCCCTCTCGTGCCTTTCCTCCAAGTAGTTTTTGGGAGACAGCAAATGGGCACCCCTATAAGAAGTCTCAGAATGTTTCCTTCTGACACTGCTATTATGGAAGTAAGAATATATTCCTGGCTCCATTTTGCTTTTGTGTCAGAAGACAGACATTTAAGCTACCTAAAGTCACTTTTCCACAAAGATGCCCACAGAAAGAAGGCATCCAACATCTTTCTGTAGCTACGGAGGCTCTGACTTCTCAACCCTTTCCATGTATGTTTTACTGTATTTTTCCAAATTTAAAAACAGCAACTGTGCATTTTTGCAGAAGAACATACCACAGATCCTGAAGTGTGGGCCAGTGGGGAGTTTTATCCCATCTTCTCCCTGATGCTTTTAGTCTTCAGTATAACAAACTCATTCTGTGACTGTGCTTTAAGACAGTCTCCCCAAGCATTTTAGCTGTGCTTGTTTAGTGCTCGTAAAACAAGCTGTGCAAGTGCTGCTTTCATCTCCATTGTGAGGGGATTGCTGTCAGGAGCCAACCAGTTATCCCAGGCACATCCAGCAGGGAGCTGCTGTGGCACGATGGGCGTGCAGAGCAGCTGTCTTCCAACCTGTCCTCTGCAGCACTCAGCATTCTGCAGGTTACTCTTCCCCAGTTTCCAGAACGAGTATCAGAAGTTGATACTCTCTTGTGAAAGAATAAATGGGTGTTTAAAACAAGGCAGCATGACATTCCTGACTGCAGACAAACAGCAGCACAGATGCCTGCCACCTCCACAGTAAAAGCTGGATTTAATGAAGCAGCTTATCCATCTGTGTCAGGCAGCAGTATCAGGGCAATGCTTTTCAGGTCTTTGTTTTCCTGCAAAGGATTTTGTAACAGCTGACCTCACCCTGCCTTTCATTCCTTGCCATCTCCCCCTTTTTCTTCTAAGGTGAAAAAGGCAGCCTTGGAAGGAAAATGATTTCTGAGAAAGACTCAGAACCACAGCACGCATAAACTAGTTTTGCTTTTGCAAACAGCTTAGTTTCAGACTAAATTGGGCCTGATAGCAGCTTTAAAAAGAGTTTAAGCACACTTAATTAACAGCTATTGCTAACTCTGTATGGTGAGCATCTTGCATACTGCTTGAAGCCTGCTTGAAAGACACCACCAAGCCATTGCCTTGTTGGGCAGTGGAAGTTTGACACTCACCCCTGTGTATCTGCTCTTTCCTAGGTGAATCTAAGTGGTTTTGATCCAGAAGACCCAGGCCCAGTAGTGGTGCACTGTGTGCTTCCTTCAGTGCCGAGCTCTCAGGAAGCATGAATCGCTGCAGTTCTGATGACAGCCTTCCACAGGACAACAGTGATGGGGATAAGGAGCTCATCCACGTTCCTGCCCTCGTTTCTCCTGGCTCTGCTGAAGATGCTGACCTGAGCCCAGCAGACATCAGTCAACAGCCTAGATTGTGACCCAGTGTCTTTCCAGTGCAGCCTACCCCAAGCAGGGTCGTCCGAGTGCCTGGACAGCAGCACCTCCATGAGGAGCAGGTCAGCATCGCTGAGGAGCAGCCAAGCCTCTTGGAGGAGGACTTAGAATCAGACAGCCAGTCCCAGGCACCAGGCTGCACGCACACACAGGTGTGATGCAGTCACACTTCTCTCTGAATTCTGTGCTTGATTAATCCGGACAAATCTTTATCCTATGATGAGCAAACCACGCTACCTACCAAATGATGTCAACATCTTCTTTCTCACCCTTTCCTTCCCTTCCCTTTCCTGCATGTGAAGCAGCAGTCCGCTGATCATCGGAGGCTCAGTTTGCCATCAGAGAGTGTCAGTGGTCATCAGAAGGCTTTGTTGGCTGTCAGAGGACTCCACTGATCATCAGAGATCTTCACTGACCCTCAGAGGGCTTCGCTAATCAACAGAGAGTGTCATCGGTCATCAGAGAGGAGATTTGAGGTGTCTAAGGGAGGGGATGTGAGGACTCCATGTAGGGTAATGATGGAGGGGAACTGGGACTGAAAGAAGAGGGCTGAAGCAGATCCAAGTGAGGGGCAATAGTCTGAGAAAGGGAAGGGATAAAAAGGAGAGTGACTTGGGAACATCGTGGCCATAGAGAAGGAGGAACAAAGGATGAAGGGTTTGGGAGGAACAGGAAGGAGGAAGTGGGAGAGAGCAAAGGGAGGGTACTGGGGCAATTGGCAGCATGGGGAGATCCGTCCTTTAGGATTTTGGAGCAGGCAGCACAGAGGGGATGGAGAGGCCCACGGGTGCATGACGTGAGGTGCAGGGCATGGAGCTGGGGACCCCTCCCAGCACTTAGAGGTGGCCTCTGCCAGGCAGGGACAGACACGAGTGGTCCCTGCTGAGCATGGGGACAAGGACACAGACACACAGAGCATGGCTTTGCTGAGGGCTTTATTACTCATTGGAGGATGCCAGAGATCAAGGTCTTCACTGGTTTTCAGAGGACCCCATTGGTCAGCAGAGGATGTCAGAAGCTGTCACAGACCAAGGAAAAGCCTTGTCCCTGCAGGGTTTGTGCCCCAGGATTTGGGGCAGGAGAAGGGCTGGCAGCAGCCCAGGTCAGGATGTGGGTCCCCTTGGGGCAGCAGCCACAGCCCCTGTCCCATCTGCACAGTGACCCTGGGCCATCCCTCGGACACCTCGCGACCTTCCTCCTCTGCACAGCTGTCCAAAGCATGAGGGAAGGTCTGGGGGTGGCAATGGTCCCCCCGGAACAAGGCAGGGATGGTGCCCTCCATCCCATCCATCCCCAGGTCCTGACGCCCAATGCTCAGGGCTCCAGAAATCCCCAGGTTCCCTCAGTGTCTCTGTTCCAGTGCCACCCTTGTTGTAACAGACTTCTTCCTTATGTCCAGTCTAAAGACTCTTTCCCCTTCTTTCTTGGACTCCCCTCAAGATACCAAAGGCCCCAGTCTGTTCTCCAGGCTGCCAAATTTGATGCATGTCAAGAAATGCTTCATAAAGACAAAACAGTGGAACTATAAAGACTAAAATGTCTTTAACCTCAACAAAATAATTTCAAAAATCAGATGGACTCTGTTATAGAAGCTAGTTACATGGTAGCAAATCAGACTGCAGGAAAATCAAAACCATTTTCTGATGGTGACTTTGTTAAGCAATGCATGGAGAACACAACAGGAATAATGTGTCCTGATTTAAAAAAAAAAAAAGAAGAAAGAAAAAAAAGGACAGGTGCCTGTATCAGATGTTCGTGGCTGCAGGGGATCTTCCAGAAGAAGAATAAGGCAGCAGAACCTTATGCTCGCACTGCAGTACAAATGCTACAGGAGCAGAAACAAACCGGGAAGCTCTGGGTTCCTCCCAGGAAGGCAAAACTGCAGAGAGATGCACCAACTGTGTTTGGAACTGCTCTCCCACCCTCAGATTTCCTGCACTCAGCTTCATGCTGCTCCCCTTCACCCTACCCTAACTAAGAGACCAAAGGAGCACTGATTTGGTACAAAGCACAGCAGCGTCACATTAAAATGTAAGTTGTGTTTTCATTGTCAGAGGTATTACAGCCCAAAGGTTGTAATAAAGTTCATGCAAAGGAGGATAAAATACAGATGTTCCATGCACGAAAGCAAAGAGGAAAGGTTGTGAGGGAGTTTCCCAATGAGAAGTAAGGTTTCAGAAAGGGACATGTACAGAGAACCCAGAGGGATATCAAGGCAAACATAACAGTAATTGCTACAAAACCAATGGTACAGAGAGAGAATTCACTGCCAGGAGTAGCTCACAGTCCAGTGATAAAGATTCACAGCACTGGCTGCACGGTTATGTTTTAATTAAAAACCCTAATAAAAAAAAACCTGGATTTCTGAGCTGCCTGTACTTTTAGTAGGGGGGGGAATCACTAAATAGTGCTGCAGAAGCGGGGTGCAGCAAGGAGCATAGCAAGGGGGGCTTGTGCACAAAGGAAGTGATGCAAAGCCTTGTGCAAATTGGAGGGCTGTGAGGAATGGCAGGCTTTTGGGGCCAAAGCAATGGAGGGGGGGAGGGATGCAGCACAGGAAGGGGAAGCAGGAATGGGAACTGGTGGGGGAAGGAGGATGAAGGTAATGTGGCTGAAGTGGGCAAGATGGGATGGTGCGTTTGCACGGTGGAAGGCTGGTGGGCTGCACACGTGTGTCGAACAGGGGGTGGAGCAGAGTGAAGTGGCCAGGTCCTCCCTGGGCAATGTCAGGAGTTAGCAACACCAGGAGCACTTGGAGCACTGCCTCCAACAAGAACAGCACCAGAATGGCAGCTTGGTGGTCCAAAGCTGCATAGTTTCTACTCTGGACCAGTAGTCGTGCATCAGCTCATGGAATGCCACTGGACAAATCAGGCCGTGCGCTCTTTGTCAGTCTCTAATTGTAACTGTTTTTTATTGACTACAACCAAACGTGGAGTGCCAAGCTGGGTGGCACTTGGAACGCTGCCCAAGTTGGGCAGCACTTGGAACGCCGCGCACTGCAGCCACTGCCTTCTGATGGTCTTCCTCTCCGTCCTTCAGCTGCAGCTTCTGCATCATCTCCACAAGGCTGTTCATTGCAGAGGACTGGAAAGAAACAAGGCAAGTTTAGAGATAGGACAGAAACAATCTAGGCAGATCTCCTTAAGAAAGTCTGATCAGTAAGCTTCCAGAATGGCACCATGCGGCACAGCACATTCCTGCCATTCAGGTCACTGACATTCCTTTCCATAACACGCTGCCTATGGTAAGATTCATGTTCTGCTGGGGGAACGAGGTTCCAAAGGTTGCAGTGCCCAACATGGCAAGCTTCTTTATCACAGCAAAACCCTCCAGCCATTAACAGGTGTCTTTCTGAAGCTGGAGGAAGGCATCCAAGCTCCCCTAGGCAGCTCTCACTGACAGCGTGATTTCCTCAAACACACAGCAGGGTGTTTTCCTATTACACTGCTTCCCTTGGGATTCTGCAATATCTTTCATGTCTGTCAGACAGAGGCCCTGAGAACAAGAGCCGTGTCTGTGCTCACCAAGGACTCACCTCTGCACGTGCAGAGTACAGTTCCACTCTTCTCTCTGTCGTCGCCTTCTCAACCAGTTGGAGCAGGAGGTGCTGCTACTGACCAATCAGAGACCGGAGGCGGGCCAGAACTGCCGCTGACCAATGAGAGGCACGAACGGACCAGAAGTGCCCCTAACCAATAAGAGGCTGGGGGCGGGGTGGAGCAGTTGTGGGGGAGGGGCTTCGGGGTGCTCTCTATTGCCGTAGGGGGTGGGATTGGGATCAGAATTGGGACTGGGGATGTGGGATTGCGATTGGGATGAGGGATTGAGACTGACAGGTGGGTGATGGGTTTGGGATGAGGAATTGGGAATGAGATTTTCAATTAGGTAGGGGGATTGGGATGTGGGGTGTGGAGATATGGATATGAGATGGGATATCAGGAATTGGGATATATATGGGATGGTCTCTGGATATGGGATGGACTTGGAATGGATACGGGATCATAGAACCATAGAATCACTCAGGTTGGAAAAGAGCTTCAAGAATATCAAATCCAGCCACAACCCAACCATACAATCGATCCGGCCTATCCAGGTCCCTCTGCAGTGCCTTTCCCTCCAGCAGATCAGTGCTCTCTCCCAAGCTGGTGCCATCTATGAACGCACTGAGGGTGCACTCAGTCCTCTCATCAAGTTTATTGACAAAGGTGTTCAATAGGAGCGGCCCCAGTACCGAGCCCTGGGGGGCAGCACTCGTGACCAGCCACCAGCTGGAAAATCCTGCTCTGTGTGTGCAGAGTTGGTTGGGTCCCTGTCTTGAAGACAAAACTGGCAGGACCCAAACAATGTGGGGGCAGAAGAGCCATGGCATGGGAGGTATCTTTATGCCTATCTGCACAGCAGGCCCAGCTGTCCCTGCTTCACCCCTCCATGGGAACTGCCCCTTCTGGAGTCTCTTCTGGACACAGTGAGCCAGGATGATTCCCCTCCATCTGCCTGTGCCTGCTGCCCATCCCCACGGCAATTCATGGCACTGGGCATGTACCATGGAGAGCTGGATGAAACGCCCTCTGCATCCCGCTGCACAAAGGACTGCAGGGAGAGAGGAGGGCTGGGGCTGGTGGTGGTAGCTGAGGGACATGGCCATCTGTGGTGTCCCATCCTGCCGCAGAGGTGGGTGTGGGGAACTGGGGGGCTGTGACACGGCACAAATGACTGCAGGCAGAGGTGTGGCAAAGGGAACACAAAGCTTTTAATAACGTATCATAGAAAACAAGGAGTAACAGTAATGACAATAATCCTAAAATTCCCATCCCACAACAGTTGATTGCCCAGACAACGTCCCACCCCGCTGCAATGATGACTTTGGAGGATGGCTCAGTTCTGGAGGAGAGGGATGGGGCCGCTGGTGGTACCCCTGGAACGCTGCCGCTGCTGCCTGGTGCTGCGGGGCCAGCGAGGTACGGAGGGTTACGGGTAACCGTACTGGTTGGCTATGGCCATGTCTATCTCCTGCTACACCAGGAACTGCACGGGGCCGATCTTCATCTGCTGGGCCGCCCGCTGCTGCTCCTCCTGGGCCAGTTTCTTCATGCGCTCCCGCTCGGGCCGCTGCTCGGCTGTGATGGGCAGCGACTCCTCCATCACTATGGGTGCTGCACCGCTGCCTGCCCATGGCCCCTCGCAGGGCACAAAGTCCACGGGGCGTCGCGGCTGAGGCTGCTGCTGGTGCAGCACTGGTGGTGGTGGTGGTGGTGGTGGTGGTGGGTCCCTCTGCAGCAGTGAGCTCCTCTGCAGGGACGGGCACAGGCAGCTCAGCGCTGTCTTCTTGGCAGTGCCCTCCTCTTGCACCGTGCTGCCTGGAGATGCTAGCACTGCCTTGTCTGTGCTGCTGTGTTGGGGCTGGAGGGCAGCAGGGCCAGCACTGGGTGAGGATTGGGGCCACACAGAGGGTGGCTGGCGCACCGGCCCCACCACAGTCACCCTCTGCCCCAGCAGGTGCACGGCCTGGATGGATTTAAACAAGTGCATGCGCAGCTCGCTGGCAGTGCCCGCTTGCCCGCTGCTGCTGGCTCCTGTGCTGGCCCCAGACAGCTCTGCTTGGCACGGGTGTTTGCGGCCTTTTCTCTCCATTCTTTCCCTGCATGGCGGCAGCTTCCTTTTCTTGGCTGGAGTGCAGCTGGTGGGCTGCTCCTGCTGGGAGCTCTCCCCTTTCTGGGGCATGCCAGCAGGCTCAGGGCGCTTGGCCCGCTTGGTGCTGCTCCTGTTCTTCTTTTCTGCCACCCGGCTGGGGACAGAGCCTGGTGACGGAGGCGAGTGAGCCTGAACCACCTGGGGCTCCCTTTGCTGCACCTCCTCAGTGGGCTGTGCGCTTTGGGCTGAGGGAGGTGTGGTGACAGCCAAGGTGGTTAGTTGTGGACTGAGCCGGGCACTCACAGGTGGCATGACAGGGCACAGCTGCGACAACCCACACTGCAGCTCAGGCAGGAACCCAGGGGATGGTGGAAGCCCCCAGAAAGGGTCGGTGGGTGACCCGGAGGCAGCCTGTGTGCTGAGCTCTCTGCTGTCCCTGGGGTTGTCAGGGAACTCAACGATGAAGCATCCTGGAGCAGGGCTGCTGGGGTTCTCATGGGGGACCTCAACAGCTCTTGCCACATCTGAAAATGCAAGAACATCCCCCAAAATGGTGATGATAGCCTTCCCACACCCACTCTGTGCAAACATCCACCTGCAGCTCTGCAGCCTCCAAATTCACCACTGATCCAAGAGAGCAAACCCTGGATGTCCGTGATGTCCTCCGGCACATCTGAGCTGGTTGCTACTGCTGGGAAAAGCAAGAAAATCCCAAAGGGTCAATGCCAGCTCTCCCGTACCATGTTCACAGTAAGGGATCTCGGGTGAACGTTGGGTTCCCATTACAAATCAGGACAGGAAAGGTAACTGTAAATCCCAGGGATTAAGTCGCCAAGCAACACGCAATGAGAACAGTCCCAGGAAAGAACAGGCAGAAAGCCTAACTAGAAAGACAGTGCACCAAACCCAGATGCCTGTTGTGTGTCTGTACTTCTCTTGGGTGCTGTGCCACTCTCTGTGCTCCTCCCCTGGCTTTTCACATGGCTGCACTTCAGAGGAAGGCCACTTGTATCAGCTTCTGGCAGAAAAGAGACAAGAAAGACATGAAGAGCCTCTCTTTGGAGGAAGATTTGAGCACTGCCAACCACAAACTTCTGGTCTTCAAGAGCAGTTTTGTCAATTTGCCTTTCTGCTGCTAAAGCCTTGTGCCACTTCTGCAGTCAGCTCAGAATTGCAGCATCCTTTCCTCTCTCCTCCATCACACCACAGCCCTGCATGCAGCCCTGTTTAGAGGCAGGTACCCACACCACAGCTCACAAGAGTTTCTTCCCTGCGGAGGCTTTCCATTTCCCTCCTTGCCCCGCACCATTCCACAGATGCACAGGTTTTGTCCCTACAACAGATCATGTATTGATTTCACAGACACCAGCAGGCAGCGGAAGTATTGTCCAGTAAGCCCATGTCCCCCCAGAAAACAGAAAGATGCTACCTGGACAGCCCGAACACAAACTGACAGTTCACTTCTCACTGCCCCTTCCTGCAGTCCAAATGGATGCTTACATGACATCGCCTACAGCACTGCAACTGCAATCTTCAGCTGCCTAGATTCCCGAGTTCTCCTTTTGGACAGGAACCCTACAGAAAGTATCAACAAGTGAAAAATCATGAGGAAGAAGCATTTTCCCACCTTTCTTCTGCCATGCAATGTCATCTCTTGAGGGGGACAATGCTTGGAAATCTGCTGGCTGCAAGAACTGCCCATCACTAGCTCCAGCTTGTGTCTGACTGCCATGGCTTTTGTCAGCAAGTGCCCCCAGGTCCGCTTTTCCCCACAAGTGTGCTGACCGTCCATGTCCCCAGCTGAGCACCTGGCTCTCTGCCGTGACTTCAGCGCGGTTTGCTGAAACGCCTGCTGGGTATGACACACCAAGCAATCCATGGAGCAGTGAGGCACAACTTGCACTCTATGAAGTCTGCACTCTGCTTCCTCTCTCGGGCTGTGGCTGCACCTTCAGGCCCCGGGGCCGGCGTAGGCCTTTGTGGCTGTGGTTTAGACCCGAAGCTGGTGCTGCCCTCTTGTGCCATGGCTTTAGGCCCTGGAGCCGGTGTCAGCCTTTCAGGCTGTGGATTAAAGTCCTGGGGACAGTGCTGGCTTCTCCGGCTTCGGCTTTAGGCCACAGCAGTGGTGCCAGCCTCTCTGGCTGTGGCTATGGCTTTAGGACCTGGGGCCAGTGCAGGCCTCTCCAGCTGTGGCTTTGTCTTTAGGCCCTTGGCCTGGTTCCAGCTTCTCTGGCTGTGCTTCAGGCTTATGGGCTGGTGCCGACCTTTCAGGATTTGGCTTTAGGCTCCATGGTTGTTGCCAGCCCGTCTGGCTGTAGATGTGGCTTTAAGCCCTGGGTCTGGTGCCAGCCTCTGTGGCTGTAACTGTGGCATTATGGCCCAGGGCTGGTGCTGGGCTCTCTGGCTGGAGCTTCAGACCTCAGGGCCAGCACCAGCCTCTCAGGCTGTGGCTTTAAGCCCAAAGCTGGTGTTGTGGCTTCAGGTTTAGGCTCAGGGCGAGTGCAGACCTCTCTGGCTGCGGCTTTATGCTCCAGGACTGATGCCAGCCTCTCTGGCTGTGGCTTTAATCACCAGGGTCGGTGCTGGCCACTCAGGCTGTGGCTTCAGGTCCCGTGGCCAGTGCCAGTCCCTCTGGCTGTTTTTAGGCCCCAGGGCCAGTCCTGGCTTCTCTGGCAGCATCTTAGGCCCCGGGACGTGTGTCAGCCTCTCTAACTGGGCTGTGGCTTTAAGCACCTGGACTGGACAGCACTCCATGGCCAGGCACTGCTCAAACACTGGGCCTCCTTGGCATCCACACACGCTCTGAGTCTCTTGCAACTTTCTGCAGGGTTTGTGGCTTCCAGCTGGGGATCTTCTGCAACTGCCCCCCCAACACCACTACTGCCTCCTCTGGTACCGTACTGGGAGATGCTTCAGAGTCCAGTAGCCTGCACTTCCTTCCTCCCATCAGCAGCTGTTCCTACATTGACCTTCATTCACACTGAGATGCTGTCCACTTCTAGCGCCACCTGACCTGCAAGACAGAGAAAGGAAACGTGGGATTAGCACAAATGCAGAAGCCAGCTGCAACTGCAACATTTGTCAGAATTAAAACAGACACCGTAAATTAAGTGTGACTTCTGAACTGAAGTAATTGCCCACAGTCAGAAATAAATACTGAAATCGCTAACTTAACTGTAGGTGGTTACTTCTGAATTCTTTTGCTTTTGGGAAAAAATGGACTTGGAATTTGAAGGGTACAAGAAAAATGAGGAGCATTTGGCATCTCAGGCAAACTGAGCAGTGCAGGGAAGATTGTCACATTTCTTCTCCTGGCCCAGAATTAATTTTCCTACCTTAAAGTGAAAAGAGAAGAGCCTGACATAAAGTAGACACAATACAGTCTCACATCACAGGTAGAAACTGGAGAGCTCTTGTGGCACAAAGCTCAGGACTGTAGAAATTAAGGTTGCCTCTAAGATTTAAAAAAAGAATAAAGACAAGGTTAAATGCAAAACATCAGCACTTCCTGCAGAGCACATCACACAGCTGTAGGCACCACCGGGGAGGTAACAGTCAGGTAAGAAAGGAAAACGTTACTATGTGAACACAGGGACAAGCTACTCTCTTCTTCTGGGCCTGTTTCCTCCAAAAATATATTTCCTTCCAGACATACCAGCGTTCTCTAAAATAGATGACATTTTCCCCCAGAAATATGATGTTTTCACCCAGAAATACCAGCTTCCTTAGAAAGACTTCAAATTTCCTCCCAATTATACTACTTCACACTCCTAACAGTATGGCTTTTTATAACAGAAAGACCATTTTTCTCACAAATGTGTGACATTTTCTGCCAGAAATACCAGTTGTCTCTTCAACCTAGGACATTTTCTCCCAGAAATACCAGCTTTTTCCCAAACATATGATATTTTCTCCCAGAAATACCACCGTTCTCTCAAATAGATGACATTTTCTACCGGAAATAGGATGTTTTCTCCCACAAATACCAACTTTCTCCCAAATCTATGACATTTTCTCTCAGCTATACCCATTTTTTTTCCACACATTGTCGCATTTTCTTCCAGAAATACCAGCTTTCTCCCAAATCTATGACTTTTTCTCTCAGCTATACCCATTTTTTTTCCCACATTGTGACATTTCCTACCAGAAATACCAGCTTTCTCACAAATAGATGACCTTTTCACTCCAAAAATATGACATTGTCTCCCAGAAATACCGCTTTTCTTGGCAATCCCCTTTATTTTCACCCAAGTATACTACTTCGCACTCCGCAATATGACACTTATGCCCAATCATAGGGCTTTTTATCACACAAATACCATTTTTCTCCCAAATATACGACATACAATGACCGAAATACCATTTTACTCCCAAATGTCTGACATTTTCTGCCAGAAATACCAATTATCTCTTCAATCTAGGACATTTTCTCCCAGAAACACTGGCTTTCTCACAAATAGATGACCTCTCCCTCCCTCCCTCCCCCAAAAGATGAGACTGCCTCCTGCGAGTACCACTTTTCTTAGAAATACCTCATGTTTTCTCCAAACAGTATGACATTACAATCCTCAAGATGACATTTTCTCCAAAAATATGACATTTTCTCCCAGAAATGCCAGCTTTTTCCCAAGCAAATGATATTTTCTCCCAGAAATACCATGTCATTCTCCCAAATACATGACATTTGCTCCCACAAGTACTACTTTTCCATCCAAAATAGGACATTTCCTCCCCAGAGAAGGAGATTTCTCCCTGAAAAACCAGCTTTCTCCCCAGACAGATGATGTTTTCTACCAGAAATACAGCTTTGCTTAGATATACTTCATGGTTCATCCACAAAATTCTACATGACAATGCCAAAGGTGACTTTTTCCAACAAAAATACGATATTTTCTCCCACAAATATCACCATTCTTCCAAATAGATGACATTTTCTACCACAAGTACTACTTCACACTCCTCAAGATGATACTTACGATCAAGAAGATGGCCTTGTATCACAGAAAGACCATTTTTCTGCCTAATAGATGACATTTTCTCCCAGAAATACCAGTTTTCTCACAGATACATGACTTTTTCTTCCAGAAGCACCTTTCTCATCCCCTCCAGATGTTGTTTTCACCCAAAACACTAGGACCTTTCCTCTCACTACTCCCTGTTTTTTCAAAAATGTATGGTATTCTCTCCCAGAAATGCTAGCATTCTCTCCAATATGTGATGTTTTCCAAAAAAAGATGTTACAATCTCCCAGAAATAGCAGTTTTCTTCAGAATAACTTACGTTTTCTCCAAAAAATACTACGTTAAACTGTGCAATATGACATTTTCAGACAAAAATAGGATATATTCTCCCCGAAGTACCACTATTCTCTTGTATATTTCATTTTCTCCCAGAAATACCACATTTCAATCCTAAATGCGACATTTTTGTCCAGAAATATCATATTTCCGCCCAGAAATACCAGCATTCCCCCCACATATATGACATTTTCTACGAGAAATACCACTTTTCTACCCATAATACTATAGTTTCCTTCAAAAAATCTGGTATTTCCGAGACAATCAATCACATAGGTAGAAGAAAACTGATATATCTGGGAGAAAATGTCATTGAATTTTGGGGAAGATATCCTATTGAGGGGACTAGAATACTGTTCCTGGATGAAAATGTCCTGTCTTTGTGAGAAAACTGGCATTTCCGGGAGAAAATGTCCTGTATTTGGGATAAAAATGGTATATCTGGGATAAAATGCCGTATTGATGGGACAAAATGTCCTCTTGAAGAGCGTAATGTAATATATTAGGGAGGAAATGGGAAGTATTCCTAAGAGTACTGGTATTTCTGGGAGAAAATATCCTTATTAGGGAAGAAAATGTCCTATTTCAGGAAGAAAACTGGTATTTCTTACCAAAAATGTCACCCAATTGGAGAAAATCTCCTCCGTTTGGGAGAAAAATGGTATTTCTGGAGAAAATGTCCTGTTCTGGGTTGCAAGTGTCATATTTGGTCTTGTCATCTAGGATTTTTGGAAGGAAACGTGTAGTAGTTCTAAGAAAATAAGTATTTCTGGGAGAAAATGTCATATGTTTGGAATAAAAGGTGAAATTTCCAACTGACATGTGGTATTTCTGGGAGAAAATGACATACTTGAGGGAGAAAACTGGGAAATTCTGGGAAAGAATGTCTTCTATTAGAGAGCAACTGTCATATTTTTGGTGTGAAATCTGGTCCACTGGGGAGAAAATGGGGTATATATGGGAGAACATGTCCTATTGAGGAGTGTAAAGTAGTATTTTTGAGAGAAAACATAAGGTATTTCTCAGAAAACTGCTGTTTCTGGGAGATAATAGCATACTTGGTTGGAAAATGACATGTGTTTGTGAGAAAGCTGGTATTTTGGAAAAAAAAATGCCATATTTTTAGAAATAGGCTGGAATTTTCAGGGGAATATGTCACATCTTTGATAGAAAACGGGTCTTTGTGGGAGAAAATGTCATGTATTTGGGAGAAAACTGGTCTATCTGAGAGAAAATGCCGTTTTGATGGAAGTAAGTGTGATATTGAGGAGTGTAAAGTAGTATTCTTGGGATGAAATGGGATGCATTTCTAAGAGTACTGATATTTCTGGGACAAAATGTCTTGTTTTGGAGAGAAAAAGTCATGTATTTGGGTCAGAAACTGGCATTTCTGTGATGAAATGCCATATTTATGGGAGTAAGTATCGTACTGGGGAGTGTGGAGTAGTATTTTTGGGAGGAAATCGGAGGTATTTCTAAGAGAACTGGTATTTCTGGGAGAAAATGTCTTCTTTTGGGGGGAAACGTTCATATATCGGTGAGAAAACTGTTTCTTGGAGAAAATGTCTTATTTTGGGTGGAAAAGATCATATATTTGCGAGAAAGCTGGTATTTCTGGGAGAAAATGCCATATTTGTAGGGAAAAAACTGGTATTTCCAGGACAATTGATCACATAGGTAGGAGAAAACTGGTATATCTGGGAGAAAATGTCATTGAATTTTGGGGAAGATATTCTATTGAGAGGACTAGAATAGTGTTCCTGGACGAAAATGCCCCGTCTTTGTGAGAAAAACTGGCATTTCCGGGAGAAAATGTCCTGTATTTGGGATAAAAATGGTATATCTGGGATAAAATGCCGTATTGATGGGAGAAAATGTCCTCTGTAATGAGTGTAATGTAATATAATAGGGAGGAAATGGAAGGTATTTGTAAGAAACCTGGTATTTCTGGGAGAAAATGTCTTATTTGGGGGGAAAAGGTCATCTATCTGTGAGAAAGCTGGTGTTTCTGGGAGAAAATGCCATCTTTTGGGGATTGAAATGGTATTTCTGATAGAAAATGCCATGTATTTGTGAGAAAACTGGTGTTTCTGAAGGAAAATGCCATCTATTTTGGATAGAAATGGTATTTCTGTGAGAAAATGCCAAAAGTCTGGGAGTAAGTGTCATAAAGAGATGGCTCTCAACGAGTCCTACCAGCTCCTGGTCTGGGATCTGTTTCCGCCTTTGCGACAGATGGAAGCCATCTGTAGCCATCAGGCCAGGTTCTGAGCAAACTGCCCCATGTTCAGAAAAACGAAATACCATAGTGGCACCAGCCTCTCAGCTTTGTGTTATTCAGATGTGCTTTCCTGCTCTTCTCAGTATCCCTCCTGGCCACTGAAGAGATAGAGGATATCGTTCCATCCACTAACCACCCCAGTTCCCGAGAGTCCTTTCTGACAGTCCTTCCAGGCTTCTCTCAGCAGCTTCATCGCTGCTGGCCTTAACTATCTGTAGAGGATAATAATCAGAGGGGAGAACGAGGGCAGGAGGTTTTCTGGTGATGTCCCTGAGCCAGGCTCCAGGGAGGCAGAACAACCTCCCTAGTTTGTTTGCGGGAAAAGGCGCTGTCACGGGGTTAACTAGATCAATTTATGCCCGTGACAGGAGGCAGTAGGCCCCTGTCCTCCCCAACCCCCGCCTGGCCCCACAAAATGGGAAGGAAGGAAGGGGGGGAAAAAAACATCGGCAACAATCTATGGAAGTAAACTTATTTTACTAACTATGATATCAGAATGCAAGATAACACAATATAATACAATCTAATTGAAATTGAGACTAATAAATCAAATAAGATATGAGAGAGAGTTCCTGAGACCGAGTCAAACCTGAAAAGCTTGGAACAGCTAGGAAAGCACCCTCCAGCACTCACTGCCAGGCAGTAAGAGACCGCCCCCCCCGGAAGGGTCAGATCCCATGACTTCCGTAATGTATAGGGATAGGTACGTAGAATTAGAGCATTAACACTTTAATTCCAGTACATGATGTTTTCACGTGGAATACTGAAAATCCATAAAAAACATAAAACCATGACAGGCGCGGGAACTGTAGAGGCTCCAGAAAGAGCTGTGAAGATGGGGCTGGGCACCTAATGCAGCCTGCCTGTGTGGGGAGGCTGAGGGAACACCAGTGTCCACCCTTTGGAAGTTTCAGATCTCTTATTTTAGGCTTCCGTAATCTTCATAATCTCTGCAGTCTTTAAGAGGCACCAGATTATGAACAAAGAGCATCCATATCCGTGCATTTTTCATACAGCCCAATATCGTAGCCATAATGGCTATCACTACCGCAGTAATGACCGCACTCTCAAAGGCTAGCTAACCACCCTGTCAAAGACCAGCCTCCTATTTCTTGAAGAATCTTACTTCTCCACCTGTTTTCTGCTGGTTCTCTCGGCTCCCTACTTCTGTGGGCTATATCAGCCACACTTCTTGAGATCTTGTGTTACGTTAGGAATATGGACGCAGTTTTCCTTACCTAATGTAAGATACCCACATAATCCCCCTTCTATGGCTAATAAAAGGTCTAGAATTAACCTTGCCTCTAAGAGTGCTTCACTACTGACCTGCAGTTGCTTATAAACCATTAAAAGACCTCGTCTTGTGGCATTTGCAAGGCTTTCCACTGGTTGTGTAAGGTTATAGAATAATATCCTACTCTCAAAAAGCAGTAGTTCCAGGTGCAAAGAAAGCTTGAAACACCCAGCTAGTACAAACACAACTAAAGGGCCCATGCCAAATGTCCACATCTTCAGATCGTTTTATCATTTCCCAAAGTTTCATAGATAGGGGACTCCTGGAGAAGGCTGCGGAGTGACCTCATTGCAGCCTTCCAGGACCTAAAGGGAGCCTGCAAACAGGAGGGGAGTCAACTCTTTGAAAGGGTGGATAACAGCAGGACAAGGGGAAATGGTTTGAAGTTGAAGGAGGGAAGATTTAGGCTGGATATCAGGGGAAGTTCTTCAGAGAGAGAGTGGTGAGGTGCTGGGACAGCTGCCCAGAGAGGCTGTGGATGCCCCATCCATCGCTGGAGGTATTCAAGGCCAGGTTGGATGGGGTCCTGGGCAGCCTGGGCTGGTATGAAATGTGGATGTTGGTGGCCCTGCCTATGGCACAGGGGTTGGAGTTTCATGATCCTTGAGGTCCCTTCCAACCTGGGCCATTCTATAATTCTCAAGTGACTAGCACTGTGAATGCATGAATACATCTACATGATGCAGCAGTGTAGCTTCCAGATATTTGTGCTGCCATCCCTCAATTTCCTTAGCAAGTTAATTCCCAAATATTTCCTGGCTTTTTTTTTTGAAGCCCCAAGGAAGTACAGTCCAACACAACTGTGTTTTCCTTCCAGCTCTTGGAAGAAGATGAAACAGCCATCAGGTTGGACAACTGTGATTTTGATCATTACAGTCTTCACAGCAACAAGTGGAGGTTTGATAAGGGGAGGAAGGGGCCTGGTGTAACTGAGACCCTAAACCCAGAGTTCCCTACAAACAGCTTGCGAAGTTTTGCAGTGTGGGAATCTGCTCAGTCAGAGGCAATTACATGGTGGGAACAAGTACGTGTGCATTGAATTGTAGGAGTGGTGGGCAGCATCACCCTGCCTGACCTGCAATGGTTTTATTTGGACCACTCGGTGGCAGGGGGTTGCAAACACCCACAGCAGGTTAAGGGGTGAGTACAGGTCCCTCTTCACACCAAATGAAATGGAATTACAGAAAAAGGTCACTATCCATAAAGGGAGTCCCCCAGCAGAATGTGAGAAACTACCGTGTAACCCCCTGATAATTACTGTAAATGAAGTAGGTGACCTGGTACATAGAACACTTGGGCAAGTGACAGACATTTCATGAAGAGACCTGAGAGGAAGTTCAGAATAATGGTTTTAGGGAATATTTGCCCAAGGAATCTATCAACGATTGCATCACCCACTCTGATGCACCAGATAACCCCATGGGACCCACCCAATGACCCCAACATGGTAATTAGCAAGGTAATTTGAGACCTAGAGCAAACAGGCAAAAACAGGATATAGGGTCACAGATGCCTGGATAGAATGAATAAGATAGACCGTATGGAGCCTCAGTCACAGCAGTTGTTATGCTTGTGCCTCGGGGCGACCAGCTGCCCAGGTGGTTCCCTTTCTGCTGGGTTGGACTAGGGATTCCCCAGGAATGAAGTGCCTGACTGCACTCTACAGGAGGAAACTTCCTGGGGAAACAAAAGCTATAAGTCTCTCTCACTTTTTCTGTTCCGTTGGTAGCAGGGATCTTTAGGCTTCCCCTGGTGTTCCCTACAGCTGGTGGTAACCATACAGCTTGCCTGCATGGCAGCGTGTGAATGCTACCAGGCTGCTGGGGGAGTTCACCCTGTGCACTGAGACCCTGAATGTTACACAGGATGTGACAGGGGGAAAGCCCTGAAATAGGTATGCAGAATTTTGGAAGAGAATTCAAGTGTGGAAAACCTCTCTACTCCTTCGTGAAGGTAAACTTCTCAATGCTAGGAAGAAAAAGCTGGATTTGCTGAGTGGCTTGAAGACCCCTGCTTGACACCTGTTGGTTATTTTAGAGCAGCTGAGATTAAGGAGGTACTACATAAATGCACTGAAAATGTTCTTAAATTCTTAAGTTGTCTTATTGTCTTATTTGTCTTGTTGTCTTATTGTCTTATTCTTAAGCTGTCAAAAATGATACAAACATTCCAAAAATTTGTACGTGCTGAAAAGAATCTGGCTTTAATAGAGTGATGAAACTGATGGCTGAGGTTAGCTGCTTTGGAGCCGTACCGGCCAGAACCACCAGCAAAGAAGTCACTCAGAGAAGCCTGCAAACCATCAGAAACAATTTGGGGGCGTTAGGGTGGTTGGTTGAGGGAGCGGGAGTACAACTGCTACCTTCTTCTATCCCTTCTGGGGCGGCGAGGGATGTGGAGCGGGCTATGGAAAACCCAGGTGGTGGATAAGTGGCTGAGAGGCTGTGCTGCCACAGGAACTTTGGGTTTTCTGACTGCGGGGTGACTGACTCAGCACCTGATCTAATGGCTGCAGATGGGCGTCACTTGTTTCTAAGAGGGAAATGGATCCCAGCCCAAGAGCTAGCGGGGCTCATTGAGAGGGCTTTAAACTAGGTAGCAAGGGGGAACGGGATGCAACGAGGCTCGCTAGAGTAGAGTGAGTAGTCTGGGGATTTATACTAGATCCAGTGTGGGAAGAGAGTCAAGTGTGGCGGGACAGAGAAAGGCTTGGGGTTGCTGTTATGCCAGGAGACAGCAGGGAAAAACCTCAGAACCGTCCTGTATAATCTTGTGGGAACTCCTCAGAGGAGGTAATGTCATCAACCCCCCATGCAAAACTTTCTCACGTCCCTCTAGGAATCAGTGGGAGAAAAATTCAGATTTCTTGTGGAGGTTTGAGGGAGGGCCCCTCTAGAAAATCAGTGTGTCAGAAAGCCCAGCTGAAGTGCCTTTACACCAATGCATGCAGCGTGGGAAATAAGCAGGAGTTGGAAACTGTGATGTGCTTGGAAAATGATGATCTGGTTGCTATCACGGAAACATGGTGGGATGACTCCCATAACTGGATCACCAGTGTAGAGGGGCATCACCTTTTTAGAAAGGACAGGCTAGGTAGAAGGGTGAGGGAGTTACCATCAGTGTTAAAGACTGAGCAGACTGTGAGGAGCTCCCTCTGACAAACAGTGAGGAGAAAGTCGAGGGCCTGTGGGTTAGAATTAGGGATCAGACTCATAAAGGGCACCTGATGGTAGGGGTCTACTACAGGCCATCTGATCAAGTGCAGTCTGCTGACAAGGTCTTCTTCCTTCAGCTGTAGAAGGCATCGCGCCCACAGGCACTTGTCCCGATGGGGGATTTCAAACACCACACAGTCAACGGCAAGACAGAGCAAGTCCGAGACTGCCTCGTGAGACTTCACGTATACAAGTCTATGGGGCTGGATGACATGCATCCCAGGGTCCTAAAGGATCTGGCTGATGTGGTTGCTGAGCTGCTCTCCATCTTATTTGAAGAGTCATGGCTGTCAGGCAAAGTCCCTGGGAACTGGAAAAAAAGGAAACGTCACTTCCATTTACAAGAAAGGGAGGAAGGAAGACCGGGGGAACTACAGGTGTTGAGCCTTACTTCTGTGCCTGGGAAGGTCATGGAATGGATCTTCCTAGAAGAGATGTTCAGGCATGTGAGGGATGAGCAGGTGATCCAAGACAGCCAGCATGGCTTTACCAAGGGAAGGTCCTGCCTGTCCAGTCTGGTGGCCTTCTGTGATGGAGTGACGACATTGGTGGACAAAGGGAAGGTGGCCGATGTCATCTACCTGGACTTGTGTGAAGCCTTTGACATAGTCCCCCACCACATCCTTATCTCCAAATTGGAGAGATACGGATCTGAGGGGTGGACTATTCAGTGGATAAGGAATTGGTTGGAAGGCCGGAGACAGAGGGTTGTGTTGAACGGTACTGTATCCAGCTGGAGGCAGGTGATGAGCGGTGTCCCCCGGTGGTCTGCCTTGGGACTGCTGGTCTTCAGCATCTTCATCAGTGATATCAGTGATGGGCTCAAGTGCACCCTCAACAAGTCTGCTGATGACACCAAGTTGAGTGGTGCAATTGACACTTTAGAAGGAAGTGAAGCTGTCCAGAGGGACCTCAACAAACTCTAAAGGTGGGCCCACGTGAACCTAATGGGGTTCAACATAGCAAAGGGCAAGGTTTTGCATTCGGGCCAAAGTAACCCCAGTGTCATGGTTTTGTGATTTTTGGTTTTCAGTATTCCACATCATAACATCATGTGGGGCACTGGGAGTTTAACTGTTAATGCTCTAGCTCTGGGTACCTGCCTGGAAGAGAAGAAGAACTACATTTCCCAGGGGACTTTGCGGTCACAGAGAGTCTCGAGATACAACTCCTGGCAAGGTCACCTGATGCGCTCTTCTTAGCCTGCTCTTCGTCGGCTCTCCTCCCTTTTGTCCTTGCTGCTCAACTGGACTGCGCATCTCACCTCAGCGTTGTGGTGAGGCCTATCCACCTTTCGGACATTCTCTCTCTCATTATATTTGATTTATTAGCTTCAAATTTAATTATATTGTATTATAGTGTGTTATCTTGCATTTTGATAATATATTTAGTAAATTAGTTTGTTTCTCCTCAGATCGTTGCCACTGTTTCTAATTATTTTGGTGTCCCCTGTTCCCTTTTTCCGGAGCCGCGGATCTGCGGATCCCTCCGCCCCACTAGTCACAGAACTGGGCCGAACCAGCCCGTAAACTGCTGACACCCAGATACGTATACAGTCTGGGAGAAGAACTCTTTGAGAGCAGCCCTGCAGAGAAGGACCTGAGGGTCCTGGTGGGTGAAAAACTGACCGTGAGCCAGCAGTGTGCTCTTCCAGCTCGGAGGGCCAATGGCATTCTAGGCTCCATCAGAAGAGGGGTGGCCAGCAGGGACAGGGAGGTGATTGTTTCTCTCTACTCTGCCCTCATGAGGTGCCACCTGGAGCCCGGGTCTGGGGCCTCCTATGCAGGAGGGATGTGGAGCTGTTGGAGAGGGTCCAGGGGAAGGCCACAAAGTCAAGACGATCATGGGTCTGGAGCACTTCCCCTATGAAGACAGGCTGAGGGAGCTGGGCTTGTTCAGCCTGGAGAAGGCTGCGGGGTGACCTCATTGCAGCCTTCCAGTATTTAAAAGAGGATTTTAAGCAGAAAGGGAACAACCTTTTTACAAGGGTAGATAGTGATAGGACAAGGGTGATGGTTTTAAGCTCAAGGAGGGAAGGTTTAGATGTCAGGAGGAAGTTCTTCACAGAGAGAGTGCTGAGCTGCTGGAACAGGCTGCCCAGAGAGACCACGGATATCCCATCCCTGAAGCTGTTCAAGGCCAAGTTGGATGGAGCAACCCGGTCTAGTACCAGATCTGGAAGTTGGTGGCCCTACCTGTGGCACGGGGGTTGGAACTCGATGGTCCTTGGGGTCCCTTCCAACCCAAGCCATTCTACGGTTTCTAGGATCATATTTCTGTGAGGCGCTGTACCAAAACTCCTTCTGTCTCAAAGACTGTCATGGAATGCAATGCAACTGGAAACATGCTGCCTACACAGGGGAGTCAGGAACAAGGAAGATAAGGGGATCTGATGGACCTCCCAAGAAGCAAAAGAACTGCCTGGACATTTGGCTGTGGGGAGCTCCAGAACCTGGAAGTCATCCAAGGGACTGAGGAAGGTGGGGCGGGTCATGGGTGCAGGTGAACCCAGCTTGATGAACTTTCTGAGAAACTGACCAGGTTGTGAGGAGTTGCCAGGCCGAGAGATACCCAGATCGATATGGTCTTGACTGAGTCCCTTGTCCTAATACCAAACGCCAAGAACCAGGAAAGTGTGTCATCAGAAGAGTAATTACATGCAAAGCATCTATCTACCTGTCTACATGTCTGTCTGCACAGCAGGCCCAGCTGTCCCTGCTTCCCCTCGCCAGGGGAACTGCCCTTCCTGCTGCTTCCGGAGTCTCCTCTGGCCACAGTGACTTGGGGCGATTCCCCCTCCACCCATCTCTGCCCTGCCTGGGGTCAGTCCCCACAGCACTTCACGGGGCAGGCACGGGCAGTGCAGGTGGGCTGTGTTAAACACCCTCTGTGTCCCTTTGCACGAATAACTGCAGGCAGAGGTACGGCAGAGTAAGCACCAAAAATTTAATAAATTCAAGAAA
>NW_022208376.1:3559-28638 GCF_004143745.1 Phasianus colchicus
AAAAACAAACTCAAACACTTTAAAATCAGATCCAAGTGAAAGGCTTGACTTGACCCAGCATTCTGTACCCGGGCCCCCGTCCTTGCTGGGTGACGTCAGCTACGGAGCAAGTCCCTGTACTCTCGCCCATATATGGCTTGCACGGCTGAGCCCGGGCGCGCTCAGCGCACCAGTGACGCTCTCTGAGCTTTCAGTCACTTGCCTCTCGCCCTTCTCGTTGGCTGTAGCTCCCTACTCCGTTTCTCTTTGCTCATATACTAGCCAATCGCGAGGCAAGGTTCGCTGTCGGGGCGGGCCTTCCCGCCTCGATTTTCCTATTGGCGGATTTTTGCCGTTGGCTGTCCGGCCTGTGTTGCCTGGTAGAGCAACCATGACAGAGAGGGCCACTGCGATTGGCTGATGACTGTCGCGCTTGACTCATAACGATTGGAAAGGGAAGAGAGAGAAGACGGAGGGCGCTCGTTCTTTTATTTCCTCTTTCCCCCGCTTCCCCTTTCCGATTGGCTGAGGCACTCACCGGGCGGAATTTCCGATTGGCCAGAGCACGCTGTTGCTAGGCAGGTGAAGAGGTGCGGGGTGGAGCTTCCTCTTCTGATGAGTCGGCTCTGAGGTTCAGTCAGCGTGAAGCGTCTCGATTTGCTGTTGTAACGAATCTGCTCCGAGACCTTCTACCCACTTTGAGGAGCCGTCGCCGCGCGCCTATCCTCACCCCTTTCCCCCTCAGCGCCATGGCCTCGGGATCTGAGTAAGTGTGGGCTGCCCGGCGGTTGGCCGGGGCCTAGGCCTGGCGGCTGATGCGCTGGTCCCGGCCCAGCGTAGTTTAGCTCCACTTCCCTTGTTTCATCACGATGTAGCGTTGCCTGGGCTGGGTCAGACTGGGCTGGGCCGATGTTTCCTGATCTCGCTACGTCGTGCGACCCCCGAGGAGGTAGAGGTGTTGAGTGGGCCGCTCCTCGCGCGCTCACGGTCTGGCGCCTGCCTGCAGGGGGCCCCTGGGTACCTTCGCGGCCTTCCTCCCGGCTTCTCTTTCCGGAAAGTGTCGAGTCACGGCGGGATGAAGCCGGGCCGGGTTCTCTCGCTCTGATTCTGCCTGCTGTGCCCTTGACTGTCCCGCCTACGCTAGGCCGCAGCCAGGCAGGGCTTTGTCTCGCGGGTTGTCGGGAGCCGGAGGAAACGGCAGCGCTGCGGACAGGAGTGGGGAGAGAGGCACATTCCTGTCTTCTCTCCGCAGGCGCCGAGTACTCCTAGAGCTAGGACTTGTGAGTGATTTGGCATGAGGAGGCAGACGTGCTGGGCTGGCCCTAGTGGCAGCTGAGACAATCTGCTCTATTTTCATATTTAATGTCTTGCTTCATGTTCTAGGCTGAAGATCATTTTTCATGCTTCTTGAAAATGAGTTGAGTAATAGCAATCTCCCAGTTTCTGTCTCATATATGCAAACCATGGCATTGGCTTTTGAGAAGAATAAAAATAACACCTGAACAGAATTTTTTAAATCAAAGTATACTTGAAATAATTAATTGGCCTTGCCAGAGGCACTTTTAGTCCCTTTAGCGTCTGTTGTTTATGTTCTCTTTTTCTCTTGGAACTCCTGAAATTTAGATCTGCTTGACCCTACTGAGTCAGTTCTGTTGAGATGTGCCAAGAATTCAGTGTCCGTGATGAGCTTGTGATGGAAGTGATAGTCTAAAAGGTGTCTTTTCAGCTGAGTGATATGAACAGTGCCTTTAAAAAGAAATGTCTGTTTCTACAATGTTCTTCTCACCAGGTGGAAATCAAAACTTGCTTCTCAGCTGGAGAACAGTTGCTTTTTAGCTATAGTTCTTGGTACCATGCTGTTGGCAACCATCTTGCTGAGCTTTAGCACAGCAAGTAGGACTGCAAGAGCTAAGAGTGTGGTCTCTGAAGAGATTCTCATGTGCATACTCATCTAGCGCAGTATTTGAGAATTTATCATCTCAAGCATGGGTATGAACTTGCTGCTTGGTTGTCCTGGGCTGTTCTAGTAAGTGGCTCCAAAAATAAAAAACGTCATTTATTTGCTTTAATAGATAAAATAGGGAAAGTATGTCAGTATGTAACATGGATGTACATGCTCAGGATGGTAAAAAAACTACTGACAGGTTTGTCTCAGAAGAAAGCTTGTGAGGACATGGATTAAAAAGCCCCAGCAGCCCATAAAAGGCATGATTTTTTTTTTTCTTTTTTGTTATTGAAGCTGGAATTGTTATGAGTTGTGACTTTTCGCTATCGATTTATCACAGATGTGCAGGAATATCTTAGTTACCTAGATTATCTGGAGTTTTGGAGATCAGTGATTTTTATGAAAATAATTACTAATCAGTAATTATTTTCTGCTCTCTTCATATTGTCTGCCATAAGTCATAGCGCTGTGCTCATAACTCTATGCTCTGACTGGAAAATGTAGAAGTGTTTAAAGTTGTTAAAAAGTACCTCTCCCTTTTCCAGTGTAAAATGGGTCCTTTACTGAAAAAGAAAAGAGGGCTAAGAATGAGACCTGGGAATTCATTATTGTTAGTCTTTAGGGCTAGTATATATTTGCTTCAATTTTATTGATGTTCTTTATATACAAATTTGACCATTAATTATGCAAGGGATTATGTCCTCACTTCTGCACTCTGTCTAGGGGCAAGCTTTGAATTTTCTTTTAATTCTCAAACAGTTCTAAAGCTGTCTTGTGTTCAGTTTCATGCTTTTGACAGTGAAAGAAAAGAGGGAGAGGGAAAGCAAATGAGGGAGTAGATTAAGGGGATGAGTAGGGGAGATGATCTAGAGCAATTGTGGTTTCTCTCTGACAGAAAACTCATTGAGGAGGTTTGAAAATTATGTAGGATAACTTGTCTGTCTTGGCCCTTAACTGTAGTTTACCAGCATGCATAGGAAAGTTGGCAGAGGAGGTTCACAACCCATGTCTTAAGCTTTCCCTTCCAGCTTAGTATTTGCAGTTCAGGTTCTCCTTCCCTGCTGCATAGATTTTTGAGATTGTCCAGATGTGGTTAAGGGGCACAAACATATTTTGCTCTGTCATCTTGGTTATTGCATGAGGAACCCTCAGGAGAGGTGCAACAAGGACAAGTGGTGGTGATGATGTTCTAATTTGCTATTGGAATATGGAGTGGCACTTTTCTGTTGAAGTTATTGCTTTGTCTGTAGGAGAAATAAAATAACTTTCCTGTGTTGATACCATGTAATTTCTTAACGCTTTTTTTTCGTTTGCACAGCTGTTAGGTGAGATAACTGAAGCTGAGCCCATGCATTTAGATACATTTTCTGTTACCTGGAGACCTTCATTCCTTTTTTAAATTCCTCCAAATTTTACAATTGCTTTAATTGCAGTAATGTACTGACAGCATTGATCCAGCCCTTACTTAGGAAATGGCAGATTCAGTTCTTCAGTATTGAAACTTTTTCTCACATTCAGCAGAACAAAGTATACATCTTGCTGTGCTGTTTGGTGGTGATGTGTACTGGAAGTAATCTGAACTTATTTTTTTTATACAGCTTTTGGTTTATTGAAAGCTCTGGTCAAAAAGCTTTCACATGCTGCACCGTTTCTCTTGTTTGTTTTTATCTTGTGTCTCAGTGCATTTTTTTTTTTTTTTTTTTTTTAGGCTGCATAATAATCTGCATTCAAAAGTGATAGCTACTTTGTTTCAGTGACGATTTACGTAGCCAGTCTGGCAACAGCCTCTTATCAAAAGGCCTTTAGATCTTTGCCTTATGTGCAGAGGGGTATGGTTTATGTTCAAACTTTGAACAGGCTAAATAGAAGTACTGTTGCTTTCTAGTGTTCCTTAGTTCAAGTTTTTAAATGTACCTGCTAAATTAGTTTCCAGTGTCTAGGAGCTTACACTGATGCACAGTCCTTAAAATACTTTATTTCTATCCACTGTTTATTGTTTTCAGTTTTCTTATTGCTGTTAGTTTCTATTAGAAATCCCAGCCCTTTTTTTTTTTTCCTTTTTCTTTTTGGACACATTTAAAAACAAAAAAAAAGGTTCACAACAGCTTTCCTTGTGTTTCTTTGGGTTTAGAGGTTGGATTCATAACATTTAACGTACTCATTGAAAAGGAGGGATGTTAATTTCTTAACTATTGCATTATTTAATGATGAAAGGGAGGAAGATGATTTGCCCAGTGCTGGCAGTCCTTGAGAGACACGATTTACAACTCTTTGTTTTGTTCACTTAAAATAAAGTTCATTTGAAATGCTTTTCCTATGCTACTAGGGCTTATGCAAAGCTTGAAAGCCTTCTGGAAACAAGCCTGCAGCACTCATGTTTGCTTGTCCCCCTGTTCTAAGTGTCAGGGAAAGGAGACAGCACTGCACAGTCTGGCTTGGAAAAACTTGTTTCTTGAAGGTGTGTGGGGTACCTCAGGTAATGTCAGACCTTTCTGATGTACTTACAAAGATGCAGTGAACGTGCCAAACAGAGCACTGCTGCAGTGGTCCGTGTTCATGCTCTGTAATTGCTTGCTCTGCCACTTCGACTCAAGGTTTCATTTCTTCTGGTTATTTTGTTCCTAAAAGAGCTAAATGGAGCCAAATGTACAACCAACACAATTGTCCAGAAAGCTGCCTGCTCTTTGTGGATGTTTGCTACAAAGAAAAGCTTTTTTTTTATCAGGATTAATGCATTTCTTTTATGACATTAAATGTTGGCACATCTGGATTACTTTAAGAAAAGTAGTCAGGCACCTATCAAGGGAAGTTGCAACAGTGTTGCAATTTCATCTGGCTAAGGTACAACTTTCAATAACTACTCAGGATGAGTTGGTTTAAAATTATTTCCTTTGTAAAGTGGATTATTTGCTGTATTAGGTTTTGAAGGAAGTGACTTAATCTGCCTTTCTTCCATTTTATTGCTGCTTAATTGAGTTATTTTTTGTCAAGGCAAACAAATTGTCATATTTTTTTGTAGTATAGTGGGCTAGAACTACAGTGACTCCTATGAAGATGTTACAGAAAGGTGCTTATACCCTTTAAAAAAAAAACATGCTAGTTTTAGTGGGCGCTACATTATTTCTACTATCTTGCTAAGTTTAACTAATAGATTTTGACAGGCTAAACTCTCACAGCTCTTTCTGTCAGGGGAACTACAGCATTGTTCTTTAACTCTACTATTTATCTGGGATTTGACACCAAATAGACTTAACTGGTGCTGAAACAAAAGTTTGTTATATGAGTCTGACTAATTCATTTAAGCAAAACACCTTATAGTCAGCAACATCTCATTGACTGCTTCTTTTCATAGATGCTTTGTAGCTATTCCCATGAGGCTGAATTGATGTTTATACCCAGAAAACATTCTGTTTTGAATGCCTGAAACTGGTGCCTAGGAAGAATATTCTCTTCTATCTTACAAAGAAGTATAGTTTCTAAAAGATATGACAACAAAAAAACCCTGTAGAAAATGGAGACCAAAGCAGGGGAGTGGTATCACTTACTCATTACTTCTGTTTTCTTTTCCAGTTCTAAAGCAGATGACTTATCAACTGCTATTCTGAAGCAGAAGAACAGGCCTAATCGGTTAATTGTTGATGAAGCCATCAATGAAGACAACAGTGTTGTGTCACTGTCCCAGGTGCATGTCCTGTAAAAACTTAATCTAGGCAACACATAAACTGTTGCTGTATGTTAACTTGAAATGTAACAGCTGCAACTTCTTATACAAATACTTAATGTTACAAATGAGGGAGGTGGGTTGTTTTATTTTCTAGCGCATTTCCATGATAAAATATATTTTAATTCTGAACTCTTGACCAGCATAGTGGGATCCTGTGTCTTTGAGGGTTTAGTATATCATTTCCAAGATGTAACTCTCCTTCAAATGCTTGAATTCTTTTTTTTGTCAAAAGCTTGTTCTAGTGTTATTGTTTACAGGCAAAAATGGATGAATTACAGCTGTTCAGAGGAGACACAGTTCTGTTAAAAGGAAAAAAGAGGAGAGAAGCAGTCTGCATTGTTCTGTCAGATGATACCTGCTCAGATGAGAAGATTCGCATGAATAGGGTTGTTCGCAACAACCTGAGAGTGCGCCTGGGTGATGTGATCAGGTAGGAACTGGTTTGCCAACAATTGCATATCTCTGGGTTGCCTAAATGTGTGCTGGCTCTGAGTTGATTCAGTCAATAGCAAAGACAGGATCTGCAAGAAGTATTTTTGTATCTTCCAGAGGAGAACTCAGAAATGTTTCCAAGCCCATGGCTTACATCAGGGATCTCAGTTAACTTCTGCATACGTTCCTAGCTATGATCATACTTTAATATTAAGAACTGATGGTGAAGATTCATAAAGTCTCTTCAGCACTTACATAAGCCTAGGTCCTATCATTAAATTGAGTAGTTCAATTATCCTAAATTTAAATGGTCAAATGAACTCATGTAGACATGAAAGAATTTAGACAAGAAAAATTCACATAGAAAAGCATTACATAATAGTGTAACTTATCTCACAGTGTCTCAAGGCAGCTCATTGCTTGAGCTAGAGATACAGAAGTTAAAACTTGCTAGTAATGAACAACAAAAATGTGAAGCAGTCAAATAGCAAGAGGTGGATAGGCTAAGGGCCATCAGGGAGTGTGAGCGGCAGATTGACTGGTGGAGTGACTCGCTGGTGTGCTGGAGGGAAGGGTGCTAGGGAGATATCCCCTGAAAAGTGGTGGACCCCCTGCCCTGTCACAGTCGGACAGACCTGACAGATGAAGAGGGTTGGAAGAGAGTCCTGTCTCGGCATCACTGGCGCACCCCCTGCCTGCCTACCCTGCTCCCCCAGGTCCCGCTAAGCAACATGTTTGAGATGCTGGAAATTGAAGGGGAGGTGAATGGGGAGGCAAGGGAGGATCTGCCTAGGAGGGAGCCTAGGGTGAGGCGGTCACCCCCACACCTTGAGACTGCCTCTGTCAGGAAAGACAGGAGGGTAATTGTGGTGGGCAACTCCCCTCTCAGGGGAACGGAGGGCCCCATTTGCGGATCTGACCCATAGGGAGGTGTGCTGCCTCCCTGGGGCCCGTGTCAGGGACATGACTAAAAAACTCCCGGGTCTGGTTTGCTCTTCTGATCACTACCCGCTATTGATAGTTCAGGTAGGTAGTGATGAAATCAGTCAGGGAAGCCTGCAAGCTATCAAAAAAAGGATTTCAGGGGTTTAGGGCAGTTGGTCGAAGGAGTGGAAGCGCAAGTGGTGTTTTCCTTTCTCCCTTCTGGGGTGGTGAGGGATACGGAGCAGTCTAGGAAAACGCAGGCTTTGAATAAGTGACTGAAAGGTCTGTGCCACCACAGGAACTTTGGGTTCTTTGACCATGGGGCGGTTTACTTGGCGCCTGTCCTGATGGCTGTGGATGGGTCTCGCCTGTCTCTGTGGGAAAAGTGTATCCTAGCCCAGGAGCTGGCAGGGCTAGTTGAGAGCTTTAACTAGGTGTGAAGGGGGATGGGGATAAAATGACTGCTCGCTAAGGTGGAGCAAGTAGTTCAGAAATTTCAACTGGATTTGATGGGGAAAGCGGGTGGAGGTCAGTGGGACAGAGAAGGGCTTGGGGATGTTGTTGTTGTAGGAGATGGAGGAGATAAGCCTCTGAACTGTCCTGTAGGATCTTCTGGGAACTCTTCAGAAGAGGTAATGTTGCTGACCCCTCCATCCGAAACCTTCTCGTGTCTCTCTAGAAAGCAGTGGGGAAAACTTCAGAATTCTTTTGGAGATTTGAGTAAGGGCCCCTCTAGAAAGGTAGTGTGTCAGAAAGCCTGTCTGAAGTGCCTTTACACTAATGCATGCAGCATGGGAAATAAGCAGAGTAGAGTCAGGACCCTGAACTTCAGGAGAGCAAATCTGCTCACACTCCCTGATGGCCCTTAGCCTATCCACCTCTTCCTTGAACTTCACCACCAGGCTGAGCAGCTCACCCACCTGCTCACACCTCACACCGGTGGAATCCTTGCCACCCTCCTCTGGCAGCAGCAGGCTCAGGCACTCCCTGTAGACAGAGACCTGAACAGCCACATTTCTGGGCAGGCCTTCTGTCTGGGTTGCCACGGTCATCTTTGAGGAAGCCTGCTGTCTTGTAGAGACCATGTTTAGGCCTGCGGTCTCAGAGACCGCCAAGAAGAAAGCTGGTCTCCTGAGCAAAGAGGGACAACACTTACATACCCTGCCACTTGACCCACCTCCCACACCTGCAGCTGTAGTACTGTATGGACAGTGTGGGCTACACTCACACAGACTTACCCTCCCTGTTCTCTTCATATTTTCTAAGTAGGCTTTCAATTTCGTCCACTATTGGGTTTTTATTATTTTTTCCAGACCATTGCTGCTTGAGTGGTGGTACATAATGATGGTGCACTCTGTGCAAATTTCCACCACGTAGATCACAGGCACCTCGTGTCTTTTGGATTGTGGGATAAGTTATCCGTGTCCAGGTCAATATTATATATCTCCAGTACAGCTTGTTACCTCAGGTTCTGGGTGCCTTTGTCCATGGTAGTCTGCCTACCTGGGAAGAATACTGAGTTTTCTAGGAAGTTTTTTCCTTCACAGCTAAGAGAAGTGACTTCTGTAGAGTGAAGGCTTTTGTCCTTCTTCTGATTGCTTTGTCAATTGCACTTTCTGTAGAGATGTGTCTCAGCTGCTTAGTTTCACTTCCTTCTAAGTCCAGGCTACTGACACCATTATCTCAGCATGGGAGCAATTAGGTGACAATATGTTTACCTGGGTGATGGCTGAAGTCTTTCCACATATCTCAGTTTATTCAGTTAGGAGTCAAGTGGTTATGTATTTTGACTCTTCCTCCTCATGTTCTTGTGACAGCCCTGCTTCAGCTTCATCTTGTCCTTCCATCCTTGGTTTAGCAGGAATTGCTGTCCTTACTAATCAATTTGAGTTTAGTAGTTACTTCTTTGTCTTGTATAAAGGAGCAAATAACACCAACTATAGTAATTGGAGAGATCAGTACATTGGGAAAGCTGTTACTACAAAGGCGTGATGACAGATGTAGCAGCACATCAGAAAGGTGCTGTAAAGGAAGGAAAGAAGATTGCTCGCTGTCACGGAGTTAACTAGATCAGTCTATGCCTGTGACAGGGGGCAGTAGACCCCTGTCCCCACAAAATGGGAAGGAAGGAAGGGAGGGAAAAAAAAAACAGCGGCAACAATCTATGGAGGTAAACTTATTTTACTAACTATGATATCGGAATGCAAGATAACACAATATAATACAATCTAATTGAAATTGAGACTAATAAATCAAATAAGATAGGAGAGAGAGTTCCCGAGACCGAGTCAAACCTGAAAAGCTTGGAACGGCTAGGAAAGCACCTCCAGCACCCACTGCCAGGCAGTAAGAGACCACCCCACCCGGAAGGGTCAGATCCCATGACTTCCGTAATGTATAGGGATAGGTACATAGAATTAGAGCATTAACACTTTAATTCCAGTACATGATGTTTTGATCTGGAATACTGAAGGCCAAAAAACATAAAACCATGACATTCACTCAGATCAAAAGATTCTAGGTTTAGAGGAGAAAGCTTCAGTATTTTCCAGTCAGCCCTTAAATGAGGTCTAGGAGAGGTACAGCCAGTCTTCACCCCTTCTGGTCACACAGGTGAATTGCCTTCACCTGTGCTCCCAGGGCTGACCTGGTCCTTTCCCCAGGTGCTCAATCAGTGGTTCAGGCTTTGACTCAACAGTTCCCATATATTGATACAGACTGAGTTCTTCAGTTTAATCACAGAACCATTGCAGGCATTGGAGCAACTATAGGGCCCCTTGCATTGTCATTGAATCTGGAGACCTCTTTCCCTTGAGAGGGGTGAATGAAGGCATGTATCATAGAGAGTAGTTTTCCAGTGGGTACTGCATTTACCTTGTCAGCATTGAAATGTTCTTAGGCAGGTGGGTGTCAGCGAGGATTTGGAGAGTCCTTTCTGGAAGTTTTACTGGTCTGGGAAGAGACATCGCAACCTTTTCCAGGCTTGGGTGCAAGTCCAAGATTATGTGGCTAACTGGCATTTTTTTTCTGTTGCAGTATCCAGCCCTGCCCCGATGTGAAATATGGCAAACGTATCCATGTGCTGCCAATTGATGACACAGTAGAAGGGATCACGGGGAATCTGTTTGAGGTCTATCTCAAGCCATACTTCCTGGAAGCATACAGACCCATCAGGAAAGGTAATAGCACCTGTTATAGAAGTCCTAATGACAATAATTGTGGTCTAGTTCTGAGACTGAGTAAAGGAGATTTCTAGGAACTTGCACAGATCTCTGCAAAGCATCAGGCTGGCATCTGTAGAGTGAAATTTTGATGGTGCTGATTTTTTATTTTTTTTTTCTGGATTGGATGAGAGTGTATTGGAAAAGGCTTATGTAGAACTTATGATAAAATCTTTTTAAATTAAGTTGCTACTACTTAACAGGATTGGGTGTTTGCTTGTGTGTTAATCAATTGGTTAGATATATACCAGCTGGCACCCTGATTAATTCAATTACTTGGAAGAAGTGAATTTAATAACTAGGAGAGTGCTTAGAAAACAAAACGTGCTTTTAGAGCTGTATTAGTAGTAGCTCTGCTGGAACAAATAGATCCTAATAAAGTATAGACAGTAATTGAATGAAGCTTTCCAGCTTCTGTAGGCGAGTTTAGCCAGAAGTCATAGTGCAATATTATATGTTGTTCTGCTTCTGAAGATGAGCTGTTCTAGCTAATAGCGACTTATAATAAATTCAAAATAAATTTTTATTATGTTAGGACGTTTTGTCTTTTCCCTGGTTGCTTCTGACTAAAATTTCTCCTATCTTATGACTTTTCACTTGTGATTGCACTATTTACTGTCCCTGGGCTACACGCTGGGAGTAAGCAGCTCTTATAAATTGATAGGTAGTTTCTAAAGGAGACAGGAACAGCATGAGCATCTTACTGTTGGACTCTGTTCTTAGCCTGTTTCAAAAGATTAGGGACTGCTTGGACCTTGGGCAGGTTTGTGACTAGGTGGCTGATCAAACACAAATTGTAAACCAATTAGAACTTTTAAAAAAAAAAAAAACAATATCTGAATTATTTTTAGAAAGATGTCTTTTGTGAATCAAAAGTGTTCTAGAACAGTTAAATTGAATCCAAATGGAAAATGTGGTTCGTTGCTTTTAATTATTTGGTATTTAGGCAGAGTATTCTTTTCTCTTATTTGCTGTTTGATTCTGGATGAAATTTGATAAGTTTTATTTGCTACAGATCTAAATGATGCCCTGGTTGTCTCAGTACATGCAGCTCTTGAGTTTAAAACACAGAGCAATATTAAAAATACCAGCAGTATATGCATGTGTAACCTACTTCCTTGTCCTTGGGGGCTGCTGGTAGTATAGGGGTTGATGTTTTGCAAATGTTAGTTGCAGTAGGTTATTAAAAATGTGAGATTTTATAGGTGACATCTTCTTGGTGCGAGGAGGGATGCGTGCAGTGGAGTTCAAAGTGGTGGAGACAGATCCGAGTCCTTACTGCATAGTGGCTCCAGACACAGTAATCCATTGTGAAGGAGAGCCCATCAAGCGAGAGGTGAGCAGAATCCTGTCACTCAGTTCTTGTACTGAATCCACTCTGTCTAGTGACATCTATTTCTATGACAGTGTTTGCAGTTCCTGGTTTGACATTTTGTGTATAGAATGTAATGGTTAGAAGCTCTGGCTTCAGGGGATGAGCTACTCCTGACAGTAGTCAGAGAAATTTGCTGCCAGTATCCTTCCTCAGATATTGAGATAACACTGCTGTTTAGGTTTGTTAAGGAGCTGCTATAATTTAGTAGCAGCTGGTTTTATATCTGCTTCCAGATATCTTGTGCTGGAAATTAAATGGAATTTATGGACATTAAATGCATCATTTAATTCCAAAGTTCCCTTGATCCACAGCAGGGAGGGCTTAATGTGCTACTAGATTTCATGCCATATGAAGAGAAAGCAATTAATGCTTTTTGAGTGAGAAACTTGATTTCCAAATAATTTATTTTTATTTCAGTCCCTTGAAGTATTTAGCCTTGAGTATCCCAAGTTTAAGGTAGACTGTGTGGCTTGTCTGTCAGGAGTTGGGCACTTTACTTTTTATAAATGGTAGGAAATATCAGAGAGATGGGATAATGGTGGCTGGTATGCCTCATGAAGTGACTGCCTTTTTACTACCCACAAGTCAGAGTGCTGGTTTGTAGTTAGCTGCCTTCTGAAAAATTCACCTCAACGGTTGTAAGGCACCAGGGAATCTTGTTTGTGCTCTTCAGGACACAGCAGAGGTAGACAGGAATAAATTCCTCCAAATGAGGAGGAGTTAGAGGTCAAAATAAACAAGAGGCTGGGAGAATGGGTTTATGCAGCCTAGAGAAGGGAAGGTGAAAGGGCAGGCTTATTGACATCCACCTGGTAGAGAGTTGTGACCAGGGACAAGACTAGAAACAATGGCACAAGCTGGCTCAAGAGAAATTCCCGGTAGGTATTAGGAAAAAGGTTTCCCTAAATCTTAGGGCAGGGCCCAGAGAGGTCAGGAATCTCTAAGACTGAAGACCTTCAGTGCTTTTTAGGTACAGACTGAGCAACCCACTTGAAATAATAGTCCTGGCTTTGTAGGGTTTTGGTCTGAGTCCCTCTGAGATTCCAGGCTATTTTATGATTTTAGTGTTGCCTGATGTTATGGATAACTAAGATCAGTAGAGATTTGCACAGATGTGAGCTGAATGAATGCTGTAGGGCTGTCTTAGAAGAATTAGTTACAGCTGGTCTTATCTGCATGTCTGAATCTCAACATTCTCTTAGTTTGAGTTAATCCCAAAAGAAAACACTATGTCTGAGAACTGCATGATAGCTAGGATATTTCATATAGTTACAAATATCACTGACAGTTTAAGGACTAAGTAGATTTTATACTGGATTTCATTGTCTGTTTTTCTGTTAGCTGCAGAGGATCACACAGTTAGTTTTGTGCTAGAGTCTGTAAGGAACCTGGTAGTAGAGTCTGTTATACAGGAGGGTGGGTTCCAGTGAGGATTAGGTACATGCAGGCAATTGCCATTGTACGTCTGGGAATCAGAACTAAGAAACAATTGTAGAAGATATGAGGAAGACTTGAAAAATGAGAATTTCAGAACAACTAAGAAATGGTGCTAAACAAAATAAATTTCCTTCTTGGTAGGATGAAGAAGAGTCATTAAACGAGGTGGGCTATGATGACATTGGTGGCTGCCGAAAGCAGCTGGCTCAGATCAAAGAGATGGTAGAACTTCCTCTTCGACACCCTGCACTCTTCAAGGCCATAGGGGTGAAGGTAAGCACCTATGTGTAACAGGTGGATGAGTGATCTTAGCTTTATTGATGCTTCTAGATGTAGGAAGCTTACTTATTGGATGGGAATAAGTAACTTTTGCATTTATTTTTTGAATGCTGATGTTAGAGTATTTCTTTACATGCTTTAGGCACAGATTAAAGTACTGACACTTGTCAATTACAGCAGTACTGACTCAGAATGCTGCTCTACTTTACAAGGTTTTTGTGTCATGCAAAATAGTAAGGGTGTTGATGGTAGGATGGTAGCTGTTGCATGAGCTTGCATCACTATTTTGGACTGACTTTATCAAATGCTTGGAATTTCACTGTGAAGCTACTTAGGCATTCAGATACTAGCTTACCACCTAAGTCCCTTGTCTCTGACCCCAGCCTCCACGTGGAATCCTGCTGTATGGTCCCCCTGGCACTGGGAAAACTTTGATTGCCCGAGCAGTAGCCAATGAAACTGGGGCTTTTTTCTTCCTGATTAATGGTAAGTTCTGTCTTACTTGGACCCAAATCTTCTGTGTAGTCATTGATGTAGCTACTGGTAGTGAATGGTTTAGATAAGGCTTATATAGTCATATTGTTTCCTTGACATCCATCCTTCCTTCCTTCTTTCAGGAGCCTCTTTGGAGATGCTTAGAGACCATTTGTGTAAAAGCATCTGTAGTGGCACTGTCCTTAAGCTTGATTGTTTTGTAGCAGTGGTTTAAAGACAGCTTTGTGATGGGGGAACTTGGAGTCTGTCTAGCTGGGTGTTGGTTTATGTTGATGAGGCAGGGCTAGGAGTGAGGCAGTGAGGTTATTCTACGGAAATGAGCTTGCCTGCTTGTTTCTGTTGTTGCTAACATCTTTTATTCAGAAAAGAAGTTGATCTGTATTGCATTTCTTTTTCCTTCAAGTAAAGCACAATGCCTGTTTTGTTTCACATAATATTAATTGGCAGGAACTTTCCTGAAAGCTATAACAAGTACTTTGGAACTTAGCTACAATACTCTATCTCTTAGAGAGTGTTTTGATGTTGTTGAGTTTAGGGCTGGGAATGATAAGGTTGAATCTCCATGGGTAAGGATCCAACAAGGCTGACAGCCTGGTGGGGGTCTGTTATAGACTGCCTAACCAGGATGAAGAGACAGATGAGGTGTTCTGTGATCAGTTGGCAGAAGTTGTGTAATCGCCAGCCCTTGTTCTCATGGGGGACTTCAACTTTGCTGATATATACTGAAAATACAATACAGTGAAGAAAAAGCAGTCTAGGAGGTTTCTAGAGTGTATAACTTCCTGACACAACTAGTAAGAGAGCCTACCAGGGGAGGTGTCCTGCTAGACCACCTGTTCACAAAAAGAGAAGGACTGGTGGGAGATGTGGAGATAGGGAGCTGTCTTGGACAGAGTGACCGCAAAATGGTAGAGTTCTCAATTCTTGGTGAACTCAGGAGAGGGGCCAGCAAAACTGCTACCTTGGACTTCTGGAGGGCAGACTTTGAACTATTCAGGAGCCCGGTAAGGAGAGTCTTTTGGGATTCAGTCCTGAAGGGTAAGGGGGTCCTGGAAGGCTGGTGTCATGGTTTTGTGTTTTTTAGTTTTCAGTATTCCACATCAAAACATCACGTACTGGAATTAAAGTGTTAATGCTCTAATTCTACATACCTATCCCTATACATTACGGAAGTCACGGGATCTGACCCTTCCGGGTGGGGCGGTCTCTTACTGCCTGGCAGTGGGTGCTGGAGGTGCTTTCCTAGCCGTTCCAAGCTTTTCAGGTTTGACTCGGTCTCGGGAACTCTCTCTCCTATCTTATTTGATTTATTAGTCTCAATTTCAATTAGATTGTATTATATTGTGTTATCTTGCATTCTGATATCATAGTTAGTAAAATAAGTTTTCTTCCATAGATCGTTGCCACTGTTTTTTTTTGTTTTTTTTTTTCCTTCCTTGAGCCCAGCTTCCATCTCCCTATCCCTTTTTCCTTCCCATTTTGTGGGGCCAGGGGTGGCCCAGGGGCCTACTACCCCCTGTCGTGGGCATAGATTGATCTAGTTAACTCCGTGACAGTTTTTGGTGGAGAATGCGGGCAATAGTTGCTTTTTAGCTTTTAGAAAAAATCTCTCTCTCTGTTCTCAGAGAGCTTTGTTAGGGAACATTATCAGTAGTTCAGGTTTCTGCGCTGAAAAACTTGACCTTGAAAGCTCAGGTGTACTGCCAGTATTCTGGGATATTTGTAAACTTTGAGCACTGCTTAGTCTGGGCAGTGCTTTTTCTTTTTTTTTTTTCTTCTCCTCTCGTCTTGTGCATTAACCCCTTTTTAGCAGCTACCAGTGATGAACCTGCTCTTTATCATGGGAGTGCTGTGTAAGGGATTAAAAGTCGTCATGTTCCTCGCGACTTACTGGCCAATTATCAATGTCATGATTTCTTGCTGTGGAATTGTGTTCATATATAACCACGTAAGGACGCTGATGGAGACACCTGCATGGTACCTATATTGGTACCTATATGCAATATGGTATGATTTGAATTTTGACACTTTCATCCCAGATGGAATAGCTAATTTTACAAACAGCACAATGTTCAGACCAGTTTCCAGGCTTTGTTCTCAGTTTGTCGCACGTTTTTTGAATGCTGGATTAATGCTCCTTTTTGTGGGCGTACTCCTGTGCGTGTTATCAGTCTCCCTGAATGTATTCCTATGCATTCGTGGTATGTGGAAGGAGTCTCCTCCAAAACCAGGGAATGCTGACTGGCAAGGAATATGGAGAGGTTTAGGAAAAATCTTAGAAGCATGGAGACCTGCAATGCCATGGGATTTCACTCTTGAACACCTGTGGGATCCTGAGAAATGAAGCCAGTATTTGAGTCAGGGGTGGTGCGGCTTACATAGATCTAAGGAGGTACAACTTATTTGGGGTTTGGCTTGTGCTTACTGCGCCCTATATAGTACTATTCTGGAGAGAGAGAGTTTCCGAGCTGAGGTTCAAGCCAAACGGGAGAATCTCCAAGTCAAATCTGATCAATTACAGGAGACACCAGTAGCAATATCAGTTGCCCCTGTGGAGGGCAAGAAATGGAAACGAGTGTCCTCGCGTCTAGAACGGAAAAAAGAAGAAGAGGAGGAGGTAGAGGAAGATCCAGGCGAGGGGCCCTCCTCAGAACCACCATCATCGGGAAAGGCAAAAGGAAAAACTAAGAGACATGCAGAAGAGAGTGAAGAGGAAATCTCTATTACTACTTGTCGGCCTCTGAAGATGACTGAAATCCAAGGCTCAAGAAAGGAGTTTACATGGCACCCGAACAAAACTGTCATTTCCTGGTTGCTTCACTGTTGGGACAGCGGGGCCAGTAGCTTGTCTCTAGATGGTAATGAGGCTCGCCAACTAGGAGCTATTGACAGAGGAATTAGTTGATGTTTGGTGGGGCTGCCTCCCTCTGGGAACGAGTGTTAGTAGCCATGAAGGAAAGGTACCCCTTCAAAGATGGCTTGAAGCCTGTGATGAAAAGGTGGGATACAGTTGAAAAGGATATCCAGTACTTGAGGGAAAGAGCCATGGTGGAAATGTTTTATGACCCTAACTTTGTTCCTAACCACCCATGCCAAGACCATGTCCCTGAGAGAGTGAGGACAACACCTGATATATGGCAGAAACTCACAACAACAGCACCAATAAAGATATGCTGTTACACTAGCAGCAATGTTTGACAGATACCAGGACCAACAGAGAAGCCCCTTAGTTTTTGAATTGATTCTTACGCTCCAAAGCTATGAACAACAGCTACCCCCAACTCACGCTTCCATTTCCGCCATCTCACAAATGACGGAGCAACTGAATGAAATGCAGGAACAAGTGTCTTCACTGATTAATTGTGACAAACCTGTAGAAGTATCATAAATGCTTGATGATGATCAGAATAATCAAAAGAGTCTAATGAAGGAGCTGATCAAACAAATGTGGATCCAACTAATTAAAGACGATGAACCCTCCTTCTCAGGTGCACCATCAAATATCTTAGCTATTGAAGGCAAACACTTTCTGGCTCCAGTAAGGAATACTATGTCGCGACTTGCCTTGTGGTGTTACCTTTGTGACCATGGAAAAGACATGAGGAAGTGGCATGACCGAGCTACTCCTGTACTATGAGCATGGGTGAGAGAATTACAAAACAGATCAATCACCAGTCGGGGGGGGAGTGAAGGGATAATAGAGTTTATTGGACTGCGTGTATTCGATAGCCTGGCACATCAGAACCACTGAAATATAAGGCATTGGTGGATACCGGTGCACAGTGCACTCTGATGCCCTCAACTTATGAAGGGACAGAATCAATCCATATTTCTGGAGTGACTGGGGGCTCTCAAGAATTGACTGTGTTGGAGGCCGAGATAAGCCTCACTGGTAGGAACTGGCAAAAGCACCCTATTGTGACTGGTCCAGGGGCTCCATGTATACTTGGTATTGATTACCTCAGAAGGGGGCATTTCAAGGATCCTAAGGGGTATCGATGGGCCTTTGGAATAGCTGCTGTAGACACAAACAACATTAAGCAGCTGTCTGTTTTGCCTGGCCTGTCAGAAGATGCAGCTCTTGTGGGGTTGCTATGAGTAAAAGAGCAACAGGTACCAATTGCTACAAAAACGGTGCACAGATGGCAGTACTGCACCAGCAGGGATTCCTTGCTCCCCTTGGTGCCAGGGAAGGTTATGGAGCAGATCATCTTGAGGGAGATCACACAGTGTGTCCGGGACAACCAGGGGATCAGGCCCAGCCAGCATGGGTTCACAAAAGGCAGGTCTTGCTTGACCAACCATATCTCCTTCTGTGATCGGGTGACCTGCCTGGTGGATGAGGGAAAGGCTGTTGATGCAGTCTTCCTGGACTTTAGCAAAGCCGTTGACACAGTCTCCCACAGTATTCTGCAGTAGCTGGTAGCCCATGGCTTGGTCAGGTACCCTCTTTGCTGGGTAAAGAACTGGCTGGAGGGCCGGGCCCAGAGCGTGGTGGTGAATGGAGTTAAATCCCGCTGGTAACCATTCACAAGTGGTATTCCACAGGGGTTGGTATTGGGGTCTGTCCTCTTCAATATATTTATTGATGACCTGGATGATGGTATTGAGTGCACCCTCAGTAAGTTTGCAGATGACACCAAGCTGGGAGGTAGTGTTGATCTGCCTGGAGGTAGGATGGCCTTGCAGATGGATCTGGACATGCTGGATCACTGGGCTGAGGCCAATGGGATGAGGTGCAACAGGGACAAGTGCCAGATCCTGGACTTTGGTCACAACAACCCCAGGCAATACTACAGGCTTGGGGCAGAGTGGCTGAAAGACTGTGTGGAAGAAATGGACATGGGGGTATTGATCAACGCTTCGCTGAACATGAGCCAGCAGTGTGCCCAGGTAACCAAGAAGGCCAATGGCATCCTGGCTTGTATCAGAAATAGTATTGCCAGCAGGAGCAGGGAAGTGATCATCCCTCTGTACTTAGCACTGGTGAGGCTGCACCTCAAGTACTGTGTTCAGTGTTGGGCCCCTCACTACAAGAAAGACATTGAGGCCCTGGAGCGTGTTCAAAGAAGGGCGACAAAGCTGGTGAGGGGTCTGGAGCACAGGCGTTATGAGGAGCGGCTGAAGGAGCTGGGATTGTTCAGTCTGGAGAAGAGGAGGCTCAGAGGAGTCCTTATCGCTCTCTACAACTTCCTGAAAGGAGGTTGTGGTGAGGTAGGGGTTGGCCTCTTCTCCAGAGTAACTAATAATAAATAGTAGGAGAGGTAATGGCCTCAAGTTGTGCCAGGGGAGATTCAGGTTGGATATTAGGAAAAATTTCTTCTCTGAAAGTGTGGTCAGTTGCTGGAATGGGCTGCCCACTCTCACCTGTAGCAGTTGAGATATTTGTTAGTATATGTCCATTGGAGACCAAATTCTGAGTTTTCCTCAATGCTTTTTTGTCCCGTTTTACAGTCAGTGCTGGATTAACTGAACACTTGTACTCCAGGACTGCTGCTTTTCTGTTCTCCTCCCCCTTCTCCTCCTTGATTTGCTTTTTATATCAAGATGTCATAGGAGTGACCAACAGTAGGGAATTGACTTGCATTTTATCTCAAGATTTTATTACCCCACGTCACCCTTGTAATTATATGCTTCCTGAGCATGGGGAAGGTGTCACTGTATAAATACAAGACACCTTTTTCTCCAGACTTGTACTTCTGTTGCATAATGAAAATAACATTTGTTGTCAGAATTAGTGATATTTTCTTTGTCTGCTCATTCTGAGACTGCAGCTGCAGGTGGTGCTGCAGGCAGAGCTGGTGTAAATTGGTTGGGTTACTTGAAGTGAAAGTCTTAATGCCTGCCTGCGCCAGTGGCTCTGCATCTGGCTCACTTCAGTCAGCTAGCTCCTTTGTGCTCCCAAGGGTCAAGTTTCTTTTCCTTGGGCCTTTCAGAAGGAGCATAGTTTTTCTTCATGACCACTCCCGACATTGTGATGGAAAAATCTAAATGGAATAGATCTGTAAGCATTAGAGTTCAGCAACTGTAGGAAATCTCAGGGAATTGCTGTCCTTCAATCTGGGATTGATGTGTTTATACTTTAAAAAAAAAAAAAAAAAAAAAAAATTGAGGGGAGATTGTGTGGGCTGCTTTTTGGCTGGTTGCTTGTTTGTTTGGGTTTTTTTTGTGTGTGTGTTTTGTTTTGGAGCTCATTTATAGGTTCTTACAGAGGTAAATGTGTACCTGTGCAGTACAAATTTGAGACAACTTCAGTATCTTACAGCTTTTTCCTTCCCTACCCTGATAATTTATCAACATGTAATATGATGGCTTCTCTTGCAAGCTAGGACTGGCATTAACAGTGTGTGGTGGCATATCACAGAAAATCTCACTAAGTGTGAAATAGGGAAAGAAAAGAGGCAGCTGACTAGCACTGAATTGTTAGAGTTAACTGAAAACACCAGAATAATGATAGAAAGTACGCATACATAATTCTGCATACTGTTCTTGTCTCTTCAACTGCAAATTTAGTGAACTATGTTGATAATGTTTGCTTTGGCTTGAAATATAGATACTCTCTTGTAAATGTTTTACTGAAAAAATTTATCTGCATGACTTTGGGCTTAGCTGCTTCTGGGTGCTGAAGTGCTGCTGTTTTTCAGGTCCTGAAATCATGAGCAAGCTGGCTGGTGAGTCTGAGAGCAACCTGAGGAAAGCCTTTGAAGAAGCTGAGAAGAATGCTCCTGCCATCATCTTCATTGATGAACTGGATGCCATTGCTCCAAAGAGAGAGAAGGTAAAAACAGCCTGTATAGGTGTTAAAGAAGTGCCTATGCTCCCTTTTTGGTAACAGTTGGCATGAGTCTCTGAGTATAGGGTAAAGCAGCAGTTAGCTTAATGCTTTATTTCAGTCAGGCATGAGAGGAATTGTATACAGTTTACCGTGTTTCTTAACAGCTTGTGGCTGTAATGTCTGTCTGCTCTGGTGCAACAGTAATTTCTGGTCTGTGCTGTAGAGCTTTTAGTCTAATCATTTTTTTTTCTCTCTCTGTAGACACATGGAGAGGTAGAACGTCGCATAGTATCTCAGCTGTTGACTCTTATGGATGGACTGAAACAGAGGGCACATGTGATTGTTATGGCAGCTACCAACAGACCTAACAGTATTGACCCAGCGCTCAGGCGGTTTGGTAACTAGGATTGTTATCTCTGTTTTGTGTATTGGTTACTTTATTACAGACTATGCTTCAGGGCCCTTGGAAAGATTGAGCAGAAATTGATATTAAACATCTGTGTGTTTCATAGACTGTGACTTTTTTCCAGCTACTTGTTTGAAATAAATTTCTAGGCTTCCAGACTTTTATATCATTTTCTGTCTTATTAGGTTAGAACTTGTAGAAATAACAAAATATTTTGAAATTGTGTAGTAGCCTCTGTTAGGTGAGTAAATAGCTGCTTGAGGGGATGTTTATGCCTCAGGTTGCAGAAGAATTATCTGACTTCTCTTATTGGTGAGGATCCTGATGGTTTTCAAAACTCTGCAGTGTGAATGTCTGGTGTATGAGCAGTTGGTAGAGTCTGTAATGGCAAAAAAGTCAAGTTTGCAGGAGAAAATGGCATCTTCAGTATGCAGAGGCATGACTAGAAACAAATGATAGACATGGACCTTAGTTAATATTGCAGTGGCAGTTTTTACTTTTCACCATTTGGGTATTGATGAGTAATGCAGAAAGTTCTGAAAAACTAAATCTGTCTGGAATTTGCTAAGTCATACGCTGAGTATGCAAAGACGGAAGTAAGCAAAAATTTCTTGTGGTATTTGGTTAGGGAAAGCATATTTTTCTACAAATGAGGCTTGAAAAAAGTTACTAAATCAGTAATACTCTGCTTGTTGTAATCTTGAACAGAAGTTAATACAGTATTATTTTTCTAAACAGCTAAGGCCTTTTTTCCTTCTCTGATCTGACTCTGCAACTATGCCGATATATTCTGTAGAGAATTTTCTGAAATTGTGTGTTTATGGCTTGTCATTATGTTGCTCAGTCAGAGGAAAACAGCAACTGCAGCTTCTTTGGTTTACATAATCAGCCGCTCATTGTGTTCTGTTCTCCCCAGGTCGTTTTGACAGAGAGGTAGATATTGGTATCCCAGATGCAACTGGGCGCCTGGAAATCCTGCAGATCCACACAAAAAATATGAAACTGGCTGATGATGTGGATCTGGAACAGGTGAGTAGCATGCTATTGGGAAAGCTTGTCTCTGCAGATGAATGTTCCTGATGCTGTGTTTTGTAGTGGAACTGTTATGACTTTGCCCTTGTAGAGTGCTTGCCTGTATGCCTATGAGTCAGTCAGTGCTTTGCTTTCAGGTGGGAAATGAGACCCATGGACACGTTGGTGCTGACTTGGCTGCTCTTTGCTCAGAAGCTGCTCTTCAGGCTATCAGAAAGAAGATGGATCTCATAGATCTAGAAGATGAAACCATTGATGCTGAAGTGATGAACTCCCTGGCTGTGACCATGGATGACTTCAGGGTAATGCAAGAGTGCCCCTCTTCTAGATGCAGCATCTAATTACTTATTTGAAATGTGTGAACATGACATAATTATATAATGTAATTTATTCTAATGATAGTGGGCTCTGAGCCAGAGCAACCCTTCTGCTCTTCGGGAGACTGTGGTGGAGGTGCCACAAGTTACCTGGGAAGATATTGGTGGTCTAGAAGATGTAAAGAGAGAACTCCAGGAGCTTGTACAGGTGAGGATTTCCAACAGATTTTTGCCCACTCAGCATAAAAAGAATCTCAATATTTTGTTTTGGGCTGTGAAATGCAGGGATTTTTAGAATAATTGCTTGTAGTGGACTGAAAATACCTTAATATTCTGTGTTAGCGAGCTGAGGAAGAGGAAGGTTTTAGGAAGCAGCTTTCCTGTTAGGCTTTCCTTAGTTGAGTCTGCAGTGACATCTTTAGTGAACTTTGTGCTACATGCAGACGCAGCAATAGTTTTGCTTAAGTGGAGACCACTGCTGAGAGTTTTATCATGTAGTGGCTTTATATGCTAGAAGGCGAATGAAAATTCTCATGCACTGAGCCTTCAAAGAGCTTTTTGTCACTTCTAGCATAGGGACAGATGAGAAGTAATAATGAAGTATGCTATGAAGGGACACGAAAAGTCCCACAGATGCTCTGTGGAAACTTCTCATGTCTGCGTCTGCTGGGTTTTGATACATTCCTACTTTCAGTTAGCACTGCAGAGACACCTTGTCTGAGTGTAAAACAAACAAACAAACAAATTTTTAGTCTGATTTTCTGGTGTTCAGTCATTGCCTAGATCTGACCTTGTTGCTAAGGATAAATGTTCACATTAGACACCTTGCCTGTCTCTGGAGGACAGAGCTGACTAGGTTGGATAATGAGCTGTTTGTTCCCTTTTGCTTTTGCTGTGCAGAGCAAAGCTAGGTTTAAGTGTGCTGGAAAACTGCCCAAATTGTAGTGTTGAGTCCTTAAGAATGAACAGACTGTTTAGGGCAACTTTGCAGTTTAGCTGTGGTGCTTTTCAAACCAGTCCCCATTTAAAAAACCCCAGTGGCCCTGAGCAGACAGAATCCTGCATTTAACTCACTAGAAATCTCAGGGTGTTTTTTTAATTGTTTTTGTTGTTGGTTTTTTTTTGTTGTTGTTTTGGGGGGTTTCTTTTTGGTAGGAACAAAGTACAGACCTTTTGGGGCCCATTTTAAGGTTTTTGTGTTATTGTTCTAATTTAGTATCCTGTGGAGCACCCAGACAAGTTCCTCAAATTTGGCATGACTCCATCAAAAGGCGTTCTGTTCTATGGGCCACCTGGTTGTGGTAAAACACTTCTGGCCAAAGCCATTGCCAATGAATGCCAGGCAAACTTCATTTCCATCAAGGGGCCAGAATTGCTCACCATGTGGTTTGGAGAGTCAGAAGCCAATGTGCGCGAGATCTTTGACAAGGTGGGTGTTTATTCTGCTCCCTGTACTGTATTTGTGCTTAGATATCCCAGCATATTTTCTCCATTGTGCTGTCTTAACTGGCGTGGTTATTATTTGTGTATTTTGTGTTTCTCCAACTAGCAGTGTGAGCAGGGGCTGGTTTCCTGTTGTTGGGGATTTAATTCTCTTTGGGAAGCTAGATATGTAAATGGATTTGTCCTTCTACAGTTGGTATCTGTTATTACAGGATGACAAATGTCCCAGTGCCTTAGCAGTGAAGCAAGCATTAGGGTGACATAAACATCCCCCACATCTCTACTAACTTATTTTGAAACCTCATTATCTTATATCCAGTACAGATATTCAAAGCATCCTACAGGTGCTTGTCCTTCAGTATGGAGGACATAGAAAGGAGTTTGACTCCTACTACCCAGTTCCCTGTAGATAGTGTCACCTTCTGTTGCAGAGGGTACATGCCTTGTTTACCATGGGAATCCTCTTACCGGGTCAGGGAAGCTGCTGAAAGAGCGAAGTCAAAGGAAGAATGAGGGGAAAAAATTGTAAGTTGGAAAAGAGCCTCAGATACCATCTGCTCCAAGTGTTTGTCCAGAGCACAGAGACAACTTGGAAATTTGGTTTGCATATATTAGGACCTCATGTATATTAGTTCTGGACACATGCCAAGCATGGAGAATCCTTAGTATCTGTAGCCCTGTGTGCTGGTGTTTTAACTCTCTTGTTGTGAAGGATTTTTTTCCTTATTTCGAATTGAAACTTCCTTTGCAGCAATTTGCACCTATTCTCACTGCACACCTTGAAGAAGCATTTGGCTCCCTTTTCTCTCTGACTTCTTGTTTGGTAGCTGAAGGCAGTGACCAGAGCACCCCCTTCCCCACGACATCTACCAGTACCGCAGTGCTTAAATAACAAAGTGATATCCCCAGATCTTGAATGGAGAGTTCTTGCACAGGCAGTTACCCTCTAGCCATCAGAGCTACCACCCTTCTGTTTATCTGGTTCACAGTGATCCCAGCTTTGGGGAAATTTATCGTGTTATTAGGAGAGTTTATGGAGGGTTTGTTTGCAGGAGCCTGCTCTAAAGCAGCTCCTTCAAGCTCTCCTGGAGGTGACAGTGCTCTGATGCCCTTCTGAACCCCTTTGATTCTAGGGGGAGGCTTAGTATGAAACCAGCGTGCTCCTTGCTTGATGGTATTTAATCATTCTTTGCTTTACAGGCCCGCCAAGCAGCCCCTTGTGTGCTCTTCTTTGATGAGCTGGACTCCATTGCAAAGGCTCGAGGTGGGAATATTGGAGATGGTGGTGGTGCTGC
>NW_022208376.1:30010-55197 GCF_004143745.1 Phasianus colchicus
GTCCCTGGAGACATTCAAGGCCAGGCTGGATGTGGCTCTGGGCAGCCTGGTCTAGTGGTTGGTGACCCTGCCCATGGGAGGAGGGTTGAAACTAGATGATTATTGTGGTTCTTTTCAACCCAGGCCATTCTATGATTCTTAGGGTTAGGTAGGCTGTGTAGGGCAGTTTTACAATTTATCTGTGGTGCTTTTCAAATCAGTCTGCTTCTAAAAATGCCAATGGCCCCAAGCAGTCAGAATTATTTGTTTAACTCAATAGAAATTTCCAGTTTTGTTTCTGATAGGAGCAAGGGGTAGGTCTGTTTTGGCTTATTATGATAATTTTTTTTTGTATCCTTTAGTATCCTGTGGAGCACCCAGACAAGTTCCTAAAATTTGGTATGACCCCATCAAAAGGGGTTCTGTTTTATGGGCCACCTGGTTGTGGTAAGACACTTCTGGCCAAAGCCATTGCCAATGAATGCCAGGCAAACTTCATTTCCATCAAGGGGCCAGAATTGCTTACCATGTGGTTTGGAGAATCTGAAGCCAATGTGCGCGAGATCTTTGACAAGGTAGGTGTTGACAGGGTAGCTCCTTATGCTGTGTTTGTGCTGAGATACTCCCAGAATGTTGTCTCCGCTGCACCTGTCTTACTGGCTTGGTTATTGTTTGGTTATTTTGTGTTTTCCCAACTGGCACTGTGAGCAGAGGTTGCTTTCCTGATGTTAGGGTATTAATCCTCTTTGGGAATATAGCTATTTAACTGGTGTTCTCCCACTACAGTTTGCTTCTGCTGTTACAGGATGATAAATGTCCCAGTGCCTTAGCAGTAAGGCTAGCATTAGGGTGGCATAAATATCCTTCACATCCCTTAAAACTTAGGTTGACACCTCATTATACATCACCTACAGATTTTAAAAACCTCCTACAAGTTGTTGTCCTGCAGTATGCATGACATAGGAAAGGAGTTCCACTCCTGCTGCACAGTTTCCTGTAGTGTCACATCCTTTCCCAAAAGGTACACACATGGATTACCTTGGGAATCCTCACTTTTGCGGTCAGGGAAGCCACTGAAAGAGCGATGTTGGAAGGAGAATTAGAGAAAAATGTGGGTTGGAAAGGAACCTCAAAGGCCATCTGCTCCAACTGTTTGTCCAGGGCAGGGAGACAACTTGGAAATTTGGTTTGTGTATATTAGGTCCTCATATATGTTAGTTCTGAACACCTGCCAAGGATGGAGAATCCCTGACTTCTGTGGGCCTGTGTGCTAGTAGCAGTTTGCACCTGTTCTCACTGCACACTTCAAAGAAGGATCTGGCTTTTGCCAGACCTTTTGATATGTTGTGACTACTGATAACCCAGTACCTAAATAACTAACTGGCATCCTCAGATATTGCAGGGAGAACTCTTGTCTAAGCAAATTGGTTCCAACTTTCCCTCTAGGTATCAGTTACCACCCTTCTACTTGGTTCACAATGTTCCCAGTTTGGGGAAAATTCACCTTGTTTTTTTGAGGTAGCAGTGCTCTGGTATTCCTTTGAGCTGCTTTAATTCTAGGGTAGGCTTAGCATGAAATCAGTGCTCCTTACCTGGTAGTGTTTAACAGGGACTGTTTTTATTTGATTTTTGCAGGCCCGCCAAGCAGCCCCTTGTGTACTCTTCTTTGATGAGCTGGACTCCATTGCAAAGGCTCGAGGTGGGAATATTGGAGATGGTGGTGGTGCTGCAGATCGCGTCATCAACCAGATCCTAACAGAGATGGATGGCATGTCCACCAAGAAGAATGTCTTCATCATTGGTGCCACCAACAGGCCAGACATCATTGACCCAGCTATCTTGCGTCCTGGCCGCTTGGATCAACTCATTTACATCCCCCTGCCTGATGAGAAGTCCCGAGTTGCTATTCTTAAGGCCAACTTGAGGAAATCGCCGGTTGCAAAGGTAGGATCTATGCTATGACTGTATCTGACTTGGTTTTGTTGTGTGCTGCACATGCTCCTCATGAGCTGCAGACAAAGAAGAGAGTTTGTGACTGTTCTGTGCAGTGCAGAGCTGGGAAACCTTCCATAAAGAATGGAAATAAGAGGTAAGGGGAGGCTCAAGCTCTAAAACTAGGTATCAACAGGGTTAGGCATCAATATGTAAGCACAGCAGGTCTTGTCACATATTAGAGTTCTGCCCATGGTGTAGGAGTGGGAAATGGCAAGGTGGAAAAGAGTCTTGTACTCTGAAAGAAAAGTAAATGTAGAAAATTGGTTGGAAATAGGAAATTGAAGAGGAATCACTGCAGTTGATTGTTGCCAAACTCTTTCATAGACAAAAGTTATATCCTTTGCCTGGGAATCAGACAATAATTAAACTGATAGTTAATCAGAGAAAAGCAGATGTCAAGTGAGTGCACAAGTTTTTTTTTTTAGGTCAAGTTTACCTTTTTAAGTACTGCTGGGAAGGAAAGCTTTAAAGGAGGTTGCAATACTGCTCCTGTCAGTTGACAGGAAGGAGAGGAGTTTTTTTGTCCTGTCTACCTATGCCCTGTCTCCATTTCCAGTCTGACACTTTCATTTGACTCCTAATGCTGAGACCTGAGCAAGTCATATCTGAAATCCCAAAGTCAGCTTGCTTCTTATTGAAGATGATCAGTGGAGGGGCATTTATAACTGCATAGTGGATTCTTGCTGGGTGTGGGGGAGGATATAGCCTGCCCTTGTATGCAGTTAACTGGAAATGAGAGTCTTAACAGCTTATCTTTCTAAAACTGGCCAAACTTAAGGCAGTGTGTTGGTACCATGGGATCTAAAGGCACCTCTTGATCACCTGAGAGTGCAAGGTGTAAAGAATAGGCTTCTCTTGTATTTATTTATTTTTTTGCTAGGATGTTGACCTGGATTTCCTAGCTAAGATGACCAATGGCTTTTCGGGGGCTGACCTGACAGAAATTTGCCAGCGTGCCTGCAAACTGGCCATCCGTGAGTCCATTGAGAGTGAGATCAGGCGAGAACGTGAGAGGCAGATCAATCCTTCTGCTATGGTGAGTAGGGGCACTCTGAGCTTTCCTTGCTCATGAAATAGACAGCTTGCTTCTGCCTATGGGTGAGGGATGATGTGTTCCTCTCCATAATCCTCCAGTGAGGACAAGTAGGCTCTCTGCACAGAGTGCTGAACTGGAGCACTCTTTGTTCTGTTCTTGTGGGAAGGCAAGTACCTCCTAGCGTGCCTCATCACTGGCATTGCTCAACAGGCATCTACTGCAGCATCCCTCTCTACACCTTGCCTCAGTGGGTATTGATGCATCCTGGCCCAGAGGGAGGTGTGGGCGAGTGTTGAACTGCGTGTGGCTCATCTCAGCCCTCTTTCCCACTGCAGGAAGTGGAGGAGGATGACCCAGTTCCTGAGATACGCAGGGATCACTTTGAGGAGGCCATGCGCTTTGCTCGCCGCTCTGTCAGTGACAATGACATCAGGAAATATGAGATGTTTGCACAGACTCTACAGCAGAGCCGTGGCTTTGGTAGCTTCAGGTAACTGAAGGGAGGTGACGTGACTTGGCTAGCTTTATTGTACTATGGGTAATGATCCCCTCTTGCACTGCGTTTTTCCCATTTTCCCCAGAGTATACAGCAGCCAACTGAGCATGTGGTGGGTACAGACTGCATTGCAGGTCAGTTGTATCTGCTCTGTTAGTGCTCTTGAAGCCCATCAACCCTTTTTCCTTTAATGCAAGCAACATCTGGCAGCAGTGTAAGCCTTTGCATGACCTGCCATAAGGCTTCACCATATTTCTCCCCTCTTGTACTTGGCATCAGGGTGTTGGTTTGGAGGGAGGGGATTGTGCTGAGCTGTGAGGAGGCTTCTGAACATCATCTCTTCTCTTCCCTTCTGTGCTGCTGCATGCAGGTTCCCATCAGGTAACCAGGGAGGCGCTGGGCCAAGCCAAGGCACAGGAGGTGGCAGCGGGGGCAACGTTTACAGTGAAGACAATGATGATGATCTTTACGGTTAACTTGCTGTCCTCAGTAGACCAAATTCCAAGTCAGGCTAAGTTGTACAGGGAAAATCCAATGTTCAGTGGACTCCTGATTTTTTCATTCCTCAGTCAGAACAGTGTAGCTGCACGTCAGACTTTGTACAGGGGATGTTTTCTGCAAACACAAATCCAGACCAATGTTCAGTTGGGAGACAGACAGTGAATTAACAAGTAGGGGGAACCGACTTAATTTCTGAGAAATTTCTGTTGTAGTTTATGTGGCAGAATCAGCAACTTTAGCAAAGGGTACAATGCTAGCCTGTATTAAAACAAACAAAACACAAACAAAACCAAAATAAAAATAAAATAATAAAATAATAAAAATCCCACAAAACTCTAGCTAGGCCCTTGCAATTCCTTTGTGTGATGCTGTCACAGCATTGAAGTGTTGCCTCTGTAAGCTCTGTGTCTCATCTGCTGTATGAACATTCCTCAGCTGCCCTTCTTGTCTGGTGAAGTTCATCTGTGCATTTCCCTGGAGCGTGCGTGTGCATTTTCCCTGGTGGGGTGTGCAAGGTTGCTCTTCATCTTCATGTTAACAGAACAAATTGGTTGGGCAGTCTCTCTCCTGTGCCAGAATTTGAAAGTAAGCACCAAGTAAGCTGGCAGGTATCTGGCATTGCTTTTCTGATGCTGGCTATGAGCTGTTGGGTTTCCTGTTGCATTTGCTTCTGTGCAACAGAGAACTCCAGGAATCCCCCTTATCTTGCCCTGCTTGAAGACAGGCATGAAGGGGGCTCCTGGGCTGTCTCTGGAGTTTGTGGTGCAGCATGATCTGAGTATGTTTGGGAACAGGGGAGCTTTCTCTGATGCTGTTAGCAGCAGAGCAGTGTTCATCAGACTCTGTGGAGAGATTTCTCCTTTTTGCAGGAATGGTTCATGTATCTCTTTGGGCTTCTGATGAAAGGTTTGGTTCTTTGCTGTGAGCCTGCCAATTTTTGTACCCCCAATACTCAGTAGTCAAGTTTTGATCAGGCTCTTGTGCTTTTCCTTCTTTTCCTGGCTGGCTTCTTGCTTTGTTTTCCCTTCTCTGAACTGAAAAATCTGCTACTGCTATACTTAGTATTTTATATTAGATAGGGCTGATAGCTGCATGCTCCTCTAGCCCTGAGTTGTCACAGCAGTTGCCTGCAGCTGAATTCAATTCTTCTTTCCCTGCCTGATGTGAACATGCTGGCCACCAGCAGATAGGTGGGCATCCTTTGCTAGCTGTCTGGCTTATCCAGCTTGGGGCTGAATTTAGCAGTATTTGGGATGTACAGCTGGGCAAGGGGGGGACCTGTTTAATGCATGCACAGGAGCATTGCCACTTGCCATATGTGGCCCAACCCTGAATCATGCAGGGCAATGCATCTTGGCTGTAAGATGCACAGAGCAGCTGCCTACTGTCAGCTTTTAGGGGGTTGCAGGAACTCAGAATTTTTGTGAAGACACCTGACAAGACTGTTGAAACAAGCTTTTGGGGCAACTTCTGCTATGGCAGGAGTTGTGCAGGGCCCAGGCTGTGGGATTTTTTGACTGTCAACCGTGGAAGGGCTCCATCAGATTACCTAGACTTTAAAGGGAGGGAAAAGAGTCAGAAGGATAAGGCTATCCAGGTGCAAGGGACTTGTGGGGAAAAACGCACAGGTATTGAGAATGCTGCTTAAATAGCACGATCACCTACTGGAGGCTGCATTAGGAAGCCATGCAAGCTCAGCTGAGTTACCCCTGCTCAGGTGGTCTGTTCTAGTTCAGAGCCCCATTCTACTTCTGTACTTGTTTTCAAACCACCTGGGTTCAGGGCTATGGGGAAAATGCTACTAGTTCCCAGGGTTGTGCTGCTGCTTTGCAAATTTTGCTGTCAGCCACCTAGGGAGGAGAAAGGACTGTTTGACAGCAGGAGTTCTTCAGGACTTGTAAAAACCTTGCCTAGCTCTGGTATTGGGTGGATTTCTTCTCTGACAACTTGGAAATGTTACCACCCACCCCTGAGCTTTGCCAGCACTAATGCCAGATCCTGTCTGCTGTCCCTTCAGGCTGTGCAGATTGGGGCAGGAGGCAGGTGGGCAAACAGGCAGAGGGTGATGGTGTATGTGTGTCCCAGCTTTTGGGAGCCCGAGGTTTCCCTGCCTCCTCTCCTATTTATAAATGCTAATTAAATCTAGTAGCAAGGTTAGAAACCCTCCTCTTTCTTTGTTTCCTGTGCAATCTGGCTCCTAGGGGGGGCTCCTGGAGTAGCTGCCCCTGCCCTGGAATAGTGCATGAGGCTGGGGTAGCCCCTAAGCAGGTCGAGGTGGGGTGCTTGGTTGAATCTTTTCATTGCTGCCATGGGCAGCAGCTCCTTGGGATGTCTGCTGGGGCCCCAGAGCTGTGTTCATGGTGCCCCAGCCCTACAGATCTGCCCCATGGGGGAACCACGCGATCTCCTAGGGCCTGTAGCCTGGCCTGGAGCATGTGGCATGGGAACACAAATGGTCATGACACTGGGTTTAGAGACTGCGGTCTCTGGTGGTAGCAGAGGGAAGGTATCCCTGTCATCATAGTCAGCCCCTACTTGGGATCACAGCTTCTTACAGCAATCTCACTCAAAACACCTGCCCTGAAGCCACCAGTGGTGGACCCTGGGTCATTACTTGTTACTAAGAATGGATTGCAGGGTTGCAGAGGGGGACAGGAGGGAAGGGCTCCATTCAAGTCCTCCAAAGCAGGGCCAAGCTCAAGCATGTTGCTCAGGGCCTGGCCCCATCCAAGACTGAAAGTCTTCAAAGATGGAGGTTTTCCTCCATGAGTTAACCACCCTCATGGGCAAACGTTTTTCATGGTACTGGGGGGGAGTTTTCCTGGGTGCGTCCTGTGCTGCTGTTTCTCACCTGGATCATGAAAAAAGCTGGGTCCTGGCATCCCTACAACCTCCTTGACAGCCCACATCAGTAAGGTGTTCCTTTCATCATCCCATCCTTGGCTGCACCACCCTACTGCTTGCAGCATCTCCTCAACCATCCTGGCCTCAGTTCTCTTGGCATTCTTCACTGGACTCACTCCTGCTGCCTGTGTTGGTTGTGTCCTGGGAGCCCTCATGGGGTCCCTTCCCAGTGCCAACAGGGGCTCTGAGCCCTTTCTCCAGCCTTACTGTCTGCAGCAGGGTGAGCACAGCTCCAGCACCTCACATTACAACATCTGCTAAGGAGTGATATATTTCTAAATACTTTATTTTTTCTCTCAATGCTACCTTTACAAAAAAAAACAAAAAAAAAATTAGGGCTCATTGAAACTGAGAAAAAACAAAGCAGCTTGCACCTGTGTGCTGACTTGTCTTCTTACTCCATCAGTGTCCACATTTCTATATGGTGAACTCGGCAGGGAATGGGGGAGGGAAAAGGTGTCATGCCCTGAATTGAAACTGATTGCCAAATTAAGCAGTGCTTTAATTCAGTGTAAGACCTCTCTCCCCATGCCTCAGCTGTGGTACAGGCTGTCCTCCCACCACATATTATACACTGTACAGCTGTATGTTCTGTGTCAACCTGGTCACTGGGTGCCTCGCTGTCAGCTTTCCCCCCCCCATTTGAAGTCAGTGATTTTTCTTTGCAAAAAGGATGCCTGGGGAGAGCATCTTAGTCTTCTTGCCACCAGCTGGGCAGAGACGCAGAGCTGTGGAGGTGGAGGAGCTATACAGAGCCAGGTTGGCCATGTGCTTTGTGGGACTCTTCCTGAGAAAAACTGGCAAGAAGCAGAGTTGGCCAAGAAAGACAAGAAATATAAAGATTCTCCTGATGGAAATCCAAAGTTTTTCAAAAAATATAGCATTTAAAAACAAGTCCATCAATTGGATTGCCTTATGTTCCTCCCAGCTCCACCATAATGCCTAGAAATACCTCCTGAATTAAACTTCCCTGTAGAAAAATGTATACGCATGCAGTTGTTTTCCTATGAAAATTCCTAAGGTTGAACTCGAATACTAGTCAAAACCACATCTCTGCTTACACTTGGCCCTGCTTTTACACCTGGACTTGTGCTGCACACATACTCCATTCTCACAGGCATGATGTTCATATGGCTGACCTGTTCCCACAAAAGTCAGGGTGAACTACTCCAGGAAACACAGAATGGGCAGGGGAAACTTATGGAGTTTACTTAACAAGCAAAATATTTGTATATAAAAAAAAAACCAGCAATGCAAACTCATCACATCTGAACAAGAAAGCTCCCACCCTGGGCTGCCCTGTCCCATTGGTTGGCACAGGTCTGGATGGCAATGGGGGCAGAAGGCTGAAAGAGATTATCCCTAAATGCTTTGAGCTCTGTCGATTGGCAGAGATGACGCTCACTGGTGGTCTTGGCACAGGAGACTGGATTGCAGTAGGACTGTAGTCCCAGGTTAGAAATGGTTCAGCTATAGTGGCCACTGCACACAGGAGCAATTCCTTTGCTGTATGCATTCAGGATGGTTTCCTTGGCACCTTGGTCTGGCCAGGACCCCAAACATCAAAGAAGGGAAGAGAAAACTAACTTGGGATGTGAGATCCTGTGAAGTCGTATTTCCACTCTGTTCAATCCACTATGAGTCCACCCTACAGTCAGAAAGTTGGCTTGAAAAGCAAATGACACAAAAGCCACAAAGTGATGTAACTCCCTGGGCACGCATCCCACACCACATGCTTGTGCAAGGCAGTATAGCTCAACCTCTAGAAAAACAAACAAAAAAGGCTAGCAACTAGGGGGGGCAAGGGCAGGAGCCTGCACTCATGCCTCCCCAACCCCTCCCACTCTAACCCCAACATTGTCACTGGAGTAGAAAATGAGCTCACATGGACAGAAAGGGGAAGGAAAGTGGTTGGTTTTTTCTTTTTTGCATTTGAAAGTGTTCTAGCATCTCTGCTCCGCACGAGCTGGATGCTTTGGCATGTGCATTTGGAGTATTGCTGCTTGGAGAAGAGTCCCCAGGACTCTAGGAGCATGGGAGGTGTTGCTTGAGTATCTGTCTTGTCTGGGAAGTGGATTTTGAATTCCATGATCAAATCTCCTCTTTTGTTGGGGTTCTTGGTGAAAGGCAGCCCTTCCCCACGCAGTCTCTTCACTGTGCCTGGCTTGATGATATCATTGCAGGGCAGCAGGATCACTCTTCCATCAATGGTGGGAATGTTCACAGTGCAGCCACATAGGTCCTGTAGGGAAAAAAGAGGAATATGCCATAATCCAGTCCCATGGCACTGCACCAAGAGAGCCCTGAGCCCCTCCTTCCCATGGGCACTGCCAGTGAACAACAACAGGGCAGTCTTAATTTAGCTCCTTACCACCTGATCTGGGAGCTGAGATGGGGGAGCAGCTGAAAACCCAGCTAAGCGTGTTGGATGTTTCTGTGGTCCATCAGCTGTCGCTGTGTGGAATCTGAAGTTATCTACAGCACAGCCGCTTGGCCGCCTCCCCCCCCCCCCCCCCCCCCCCCCCCCCCCCCACAGTCTCCCAGGGTAAAGCCAAAAGCTGATTTAGCTGATTTCCTAGGCTGCCATCCCTGTCCTCACCTCAGGGCTGGGTGCTGTCTCCTGCAGAAGCCAGCAGCAGCCATAAGTGTGCCTGCATTAGCAAGCCACATGATGCAGGAATGAAGCAAGAGAAACCTTGTTTCCTTACTCAGACTGCTCTGTTGTATGGGCAATAGCATCTTCAGGCCTTCAGCAAGAAGAGAGGCCGCCACTGATAGAGGACTGCAGAGCAATACTTATGGAAGGGGATGATTCATGGGGACTGGCCTTGCCCTGCACAGAAAGCAGTCATCCCCTGACCTCTGTCCCCAAAAGCCACTCTGCAAAGGAAGTGGGGGAGGATGCTCTGCAGTCTCCTACCCAGAAAAAACCTCCAGTGCCAGGTACCACGAGAAATGTTTATTTTGCTGGCCCCTGGCTCAAGGTTGATGGCTGCCGCTTCTGCTGTTGTACCAGGGCTCTACACCAAAATGAACACAGAGCCACTTGTGCTGGGCTTGGCTCTCAGCAGGGGAGAGCATCAGGTGCTGCCACATGCTTAGAGGAAGGTGATGCCAGGTAAAGGATGTCACAGGGCTGCAGGCATTGTGCTTCTCCCATCTCCCTGGAAGCCTGTTGGTACTGGTTATCTGCCTCCCAAGAGGCTTATGCAGCTGCTGTTAGCAGTGTCACTCCTCCCTCCCTCAGCATTCCACTGCAAATGCTCACCTGCAATTTTAGGAATAGATGTTTCTCTGCAGCCCATGAGTCACTGGGAAAGCCTGTTCACATCTACTGCATCTGCAGCAGCCATCCCAGCTGGGGTACAAGGAGCCCAGCCACCACGGTGCCATGCAGCTGCCCATCCTTTGGTATCCCTTTGCCACCATCTCCAGTGACCTAGCACTGCTGGAGGCAGCTTGGGTGGGAGGTTTGTGGATGCTGGAGGTTACAAGTTCCTACTGAAGAGCTATCAGGATGGCCACTGCTCTGGCTCAGGTTTGGGAAGGAGCCATAAGAAAGTAGATGTTGCATTTCCAAGCTCTCTGATCACTCCATCCTGCTCTGCCACCCCAACCACTCCTTGCAGGTCTGTGGCCAAGAACCTTACTTCCCATAGTTCTCTAGAACAGCCACGAGTAGGATTGCAGTTCCCAGTGCCTGTTGGTATCACACTGTGCCACTCAGGAAGCTGAGAAGACCAAAGCTCCTGCTAAAAAAGGCAGACTCACAACAATGAACAGTGCAAGGAAAGCACTCAAGGCTGTGGTCGTAGGCTTAGCTGATAAAGAAGTTGTTCTGTGATTAACTCCATCACATACTGAGATGGTGGCATGTGGGGTCAGGGAGCTCTTTCTATCTGCTTGTGCCCCAGCAAAGCCATGATAGGGCTGGGATCCAGCAGCCCACAGCCCTGTCCACCAAGCTGGGTCCACCTGCAGGAGAATGTCCTGGTCCAGCCTTGATCCAGCCCTGTACCCAAGGCTTTGGGCCTTGAAAATATGTCCTAAAATTCAAAAAGTCATCTTTTGCTGCTGAAATGAATCTTTGAACCCTGAAATGAGGCTGCAGTTGCTAAGAATGAGAATTTTGAGCCTGAAGTGAGTCACAAAGTGAATGTGGCTTTATACCCTCAAAATAGGGCTTTGGTTTGAAAAGGAAGCTTTGGCCCATCTATATAGGCTAAGCACAGGCTTAGGGAAATTGAATCATAGAATCATAGAACAGCCTGGGTTGAAAAGGACCTCAAAGATCATCTAGTTTCAACCCCCTGCTATGTGCAGGGTCACCAACCACTAGACCAGGCTGCCCAGAACCATATCCAGCCTGGCCTTGAATGCATCCAGGGTCGGGGCATCCACAACCTCCTTGGGCAACCTGTTCCAGTGTGTCACCACCCTCTGTGTGAAAAACTTCCTTGTAATATATAAACTAAACCTCCCCTGTCTCAGTTTAAAGACATTCCCCTGTGGGGAAGTCTCTGGACTCTCAGAACGTGCTAGAGACATAACAGCACACCAATGTGGTTAAAGGCTATTAGTCTGCTTTATTGTTAAGCACTACTCTATTTATACATGTTAACAGAGCATTCTGCAAAACACTCTTTAACCGTACACACAGGTGCTTAACCAATCAGAGCCGTGAGATGTTCTTTCTTCTTCTGAAGGTGTCCTTGGTTCTCATGCCGCTTATCTTGCTCCGCAGCTGCTGCTCCATGCAGTTTTTTCTTACGTTCCCACATTCCCCCTCGTCCTATCACTATCCACCCTCGTAAACAGGCATTCTCCCTCCTGTTTATAAGCTCCTTTAAAGTACTGGAAGGCCACAATGAGGTTTCCCTGGAGCCTTCTCTTTTCCAAGCTAAACAATCCCAGTTCCCTCAGCCTTTCCTCATAGGAGAGGTGCTCCAGCCCTCTGATAATCTTAGTGGCCCTCCTCTGGACCTGTTCCAAGAGCTCCGCATCTTTCTTGTGCTGGGGGCTCCATGCCTCGACGCAGTACTCCAGATGGGGCCTCACAAGAGCCGAGTAGAAGGGGATAATCACCTCCCTCTCCCTGCTGGCCACCCCTTTTTTAATGTAGCCCAGGATATAGTTGGCCTTTCAGGCTGCAAGCACACACTGCTGGCTCATGTCCAGCTTCTCGTCCACCAGGACTCCCAAGTCCTTCTCCACAGGCTGCTCCCTCCAGTCTGGGGGACAGTAACTGGGATTGCCCCAGCCCAAGTGCAACATCTTGCACTTGGCCTTTTTGAACCTCATTAGGTTCACATGGGCCCACTTCTCCAGCCTGTCTTTAAATGGATCAAGGGGGATAACATTACCCCCCTAGATAAGACTATCCCTGGACATATCCCAGGATTTCTGGGATCACCCTACTATGAACTTGCAGCTATAATTGAGAAATGGGATCCCCTGTGGGTTAGCAGAAATATTTCTTCCCCAGCCCGCATGGAGGACTATTTTCATGGATTAGACAAAGATATCTTAATTACGAAAGAGCGCCAGTTATCTGCCTCTACCGTGGCATGGCCACTATTAAATGCTTTAAATCGAGCAGAAATTACAAACAATACCTTTGCAAATGAAAATGAATTATTAAGAGATCAGATAAAAAAAACTGGAACAACTTGGTATACTGACGGGGAAGAAATCAAACCTAACTTTCCCGGTAAAGCAGGTCTGTAACATTACATCAGATGATACCCAGATTCCTAAATTGATGGACCTGGTTGATTCAGAAGACAAGGCTTCCAGGTCAGATCTCAAAGCTCCATCTGAGAATGGATCCCTTTGAGATCTGCCCCATAATAACTCAAAAAACCAAAAAAAGTACAAGATAGACCAGCAGGGGTGCCTCCTGATCAGCAGCCCCCTGCCCAAACTCATTTGCACATGACAGCTTGTCCTTATACAGCAACTGAATTAATGGATTTAGTGCAGCGATTCTGACAGAAGCCCAGAGAAAGTATACCAGCCTGGCTTTTGAGGCTATGGGATTCAGGGGCAGAAAGTGTCATGGTAAATGGACCAGAAATTTCTAAATTGACATCCATTACCCTGCCCTTAGACAAAGATTATATGCTGCCATTCAATACACCAATGAAAACCACTCAGTGATAGATTGGTTGATGGCAGTGTGCCATCTGACTTGGCCTAATAAAACCGACATACCATCAAGGCACTTACCAAGTTGATGGCTGCCTATGGGACACCTCAAGTCATCAAGAGCAACCAAGGGACTCATTTCACTGGTGCAGTGGTACAATGCTGGGCAGAAGAAAACAACACTGAATGTCAATTCCACCTGCCATATAATCTGACAGGGGCAGGCCTTATCGAATGCTATAATAGTATTCTTAAGGCTGCCCTGAAGACAGACTCTCAGTCCCTGCAGGGGTGGACAAAAGACTCTATGAGACGCTGCAGGACCTGAATGAAAGGCCTAGAGATGGCAGACGTGAAAATGCTAGAGACATCATGGGCCTTCCTGCTTAGGATCCAAATTATGGGCACCAGTAATCGGGTAAGACCCCAAATTGGCAATCAAAATAACCTTCTACTCCCTGTCCCTGAGAATCTAGAATCAGGTACCCATAGAACAAAATGCCCTTGGAAGGTGCAGGTAAGAGCAAAGTGGTGTGACCTACTTGCATCTTGGGGGAGATTATTGGAGGTTGGGGGATCGGTAGTCCCACCCGGTAATAGGGTACATGGCCTGCAGACATCGTGGTCAACACTCTGGTTTTCATCGCTAAGGAGACCTTAATCCTGTCCCTATGGCAAATCAGGTTCCCCCCTCCCCCCCCTTTGATAGTAGATACAGCTATGCAGTCTCAGATATTGAGCCAAAGTGTACAGTACAGACAGCTAGTGACATGTGGAAACCAAACTCTATAGCCAGATTAAGGATATAGAGCAGGTATGTTTATTTGGTACTGATTTTTGAGCTCGCCCATCTCCACACAGCCACCAGAAACCTTTACCCAAATGACACTTGCTCATTATATTACTTCCGTTATGGTATTCGTGCCCACTAATGAGTGTGTTTTTATTTTCCTTAATAGAGGCCACCGTTAAATATGGCAATGTAAGGTTGATCCAAATAGAAGGGAGAAGAGTGACAATCATACATTTAACAATAACAAATAAATAAATAAATATAACAAATAGAGGTACAACATTACCACCCACAACAACACAAAACATAGTACTATTGCAACCAAAATACAAAATGTAACAGCACACAATATCAACTTGCCACAAACACCACCCCGTGTACACTGAGATAAAGCAAATTAGTAACTGTCTCATCTTTTCTTTACAAGTTTAACTTCTGACAGTGCACTTTCCTTGACAGACCAAGTAGTTCCTCAGCATCTTGGAATAACCTCCTGTAACAATACTTTAGTTACCTCGCGTGCCTTATTAGTTCTACAAGGGAATGCCTCTGGCCACTGTAAAAAGGTATCAGTTAGTATCAACATATAGTGATATCCCCCTTTTCTTGGGAGTTCTGAGAAATCAATTTGCCACTGTTGCCCTAGAAGGTTCCCTTTCCCAATGGGCCCACTTGTACCCTGTTCCTGGTACTTTGTAGTGTCTGTTGGCCCAATATATTTTCTTATCTTCACTTAGAACCAATTTCCATGAAATACTAAAAGGCATAACAATGTGTCCATCTGGGTGTGCACCCACGTATCAGCTTGCTCTCTCCCTTCTAAAATCCTATCCTCTTTAGAATATTTTACAGGTTCTGACTCAGGTTCAGAGATTTGAAGTTTACCAGCTGGAATTAAAGCCTTCTTCAACTACCTGTTCTTCCATCTGACCCATCATCTTATTTCCAGTTTCCTGTACAGTGTTACCTTTCTGATGTCCTTTACAATGTATAATAGCCATGCTCTTTGGTAGATTTACATCATGCTGTTTTCTGTGTGTGTGAGCAATCCTTGCTCTTTTCAGATGGTACTATGAGCATGTATAACCCCAAATACATAATTAGCATCTGTCCATATAATTAAGGCTCTTGTCAAGACAGTTATTTCAACCTTCTGAGGGGAAGCCCCCACAGGTAATGGTTGTGCTTCGATTACATTGTCAGTAGCAGTTACTGCATATCCTGCCTTACGGTTTCCTTGTCTCACAAAACTGCTACCGTCAGTAAACCAGGTGTCTTCTGCATCTTCTAAGGGTTCGTCCTTCAGGTCTGACCAGCTGGAATATGCAGCTCCAGTTGTTTCCATGCAGTCATGAAATACTGGTTCTCCAGGAGTTCCGCTAAGGAAAGATACTGGGTTGACAATACTAGTTACAATTATTTCTACATCATCCTGCTCTACCAGGATGGCATGGGATTTCAGGAACCATTGGGGTGAAATCCAGTGCCCCCCTTTTACCTCCAATTCTGTAGACACTGTATGAGATATTAAAACTGTTATTCTTTGGCCCAGCGTAAATTTTCTGGCTTCTTGAATATTGAGTACTAGTGCAGCCACCACCCTCAAGCACCCTGGCCATCCCTTACTCACTTCATCAAGCTGTTTGGAGAAGTTTGCCACTGCCCTTCGATAGGGTCCAAGGTTCTGGGCAAGGACTCCCCGAGCTATTCCTTCTTTTTCATGTGAGAAAAGCCAGAAGGGTTTAGTCATGTCTGGTAGCCCCAAAGCAGGGGCCTTCATGAGTTCTTGTTTCATCTGAGGGAATGCCCTCCTTGCCTCCCCATTTCATATAATATTTTGGCTTTACCAACAGTCCATAGCTGTGTATCCACAGTCGGCACCATCCTGTCATTCCTGGGAATGTATGGAGTTCCTTGGCAGTTTGCAGCTCAGGGGTTTGGCAGGTGGCTTCTTTCCTGACAGTCCTTAAGGTTCGAAGTCCAGAGTCCATTTGCACACAGTCCTCTTTTGTTTCCATGGCATCCATGTACTGCAGTGAAGTTCCACCCTGGGATGAAGGAACCCGAGTCTCAGGCTCATGAGTTGACCAGCTCTCAAAAACCATTGAGCTGTTCTCACAAACCTGGGTAACACTGTCCAGGTTAACCGAGTCTTTTTCTCCCTGTATTAGGGTTTTCCTATTCAAAGGCAAATAACCTTAGGCTTCCTTTGGCCAAACCAGGCAGAAAAGGCATCTTTCAAATCCAGAAGGTAAACTGCACGTACTAATTCCTTAACCTGGTTAATAAAGTGTATGGATTTTTCACCACTGAGTGTATGCATTCAACAATTCTATTACTTGCCTTCAAATCTTGTACCAAACTAAAGCTCTTGCTTTCCAATTTTTCATTGGCAAGATTGGAGTATTGTACTGGGATTCATATTCAGTTAGTAATCCAAACCCTAAAAAATTATCTACTGTTTAGTGCTCTTATTATTATCTATTATTTAGTACTCTTTAGTGAGTACTATTGGTGATAGGTGGATGGTAGGACTGGATGATCTTGAAGGTCTTTTCCAACTTTGGTGACTCTGATCCTCAAAGGGCACTGCTTTATCCTCACTGGGCCCTCTTGCTTTTAACTTAACTTCTATTTAGGGCTGCATTTTTGGCTCTCAACCTGCAGCTGTGCCGCATCTCAAATATTCAACACATTCACTCGTAATCAACACTTAATGCTGGCTTTACACTTTACCAAACCAGAGCTCCAGACTCCTTTCGAGTGTTTTGATAGCAATTACTCAAATACATGGTACTGAACACTTACAACAGACGGTGGTAACAATAGTACAACCTATAACTCCCACTACTACTGCCAGGAGAACCCATGTTATCATTTGACAAGATACCCGCTGTTACCAATCACCTAAGGGAAAGCTATTGCTCTTTCCTCGCGTTCGACTTACAGGTCCCCTTCGTAGGAGCTTCCCCAAGGAGTTTATGGGCTGGTTCAGCCCAGTTCCGTGACTAGCAGGGCGGAGGGATTTAGCAAAATCTGTGCCTCTGGAAAAGGGAGACAGGGGGCCCCAAAATAATTAAAAACAGCAGCAACGATCTGAGGAGAAACAAACTAATTTACTAAATATAGTATCGGAATGCAAGATAACACACTATAATACAATATAATTAGAACTAGAACTAATAAATCAAATATAATGGGAGAGAGTGTCCGAAAGGTGGATAGGCCTCACCATAACACTGATGTGAGATGCGCAGTCCAGTTGAGCAGCAGGGAGGAGAGTCTGATGAAGAAGAACGCATCAGGTGACCTTGCCAGGGGTTATATCTCCTCTCTGTCCACAAAGCCCCCTAAGCCCCCTGGAGTATGGAGTTGTTCTTCTCTTCTGGACAAGTACCCAGAACTGGAAAACTAACACTTTAATTCCCAGTGCCCCACATGATGATATGATGTGGAATACTGATAAACAAAAATCACAAAACCATGACATTCCACCCCTTATCCTACATCACTACATCATGCTTAATATATACAAACAAAACATAATTACCAAACAGTAAACACACGCATACACAAACCTATATATATACACATGAAATTACTGACTGCACTCCCCCAGCAACAAATTCCCTTGTGGTACACATTGAACTTCCCCATTTTTCTGCATCACCCACCAAGTGGACCCAGGTCCCTGGGCAAAAACAGTTCCACGAAGAGGTTTGCCCTTCCCAGAAGCTGGAAAGACCCAAACCGCTTTTCCCAACATGTTCTTTACATGTACTACAGGGACCTTATCTCCCTTGACAGTATGTAGGGAGCTGGCAGGACCATCGCAATTGGTAGATCCTCAAGTGTTGACCAACCAGGTGGCTTTTGCCAAATGCTACTCCCAGTGCTTAAATGTCCCACCCCCTATTGCTTTCAACATGGTTTTTAACAACGCATTGTAGCGTTTACCAGAAGCTGGTGCATGATAGGGGATACGATAAATCCACTCGATGCCATGATCTTTGGCCCAAGTATTTACAAGAAAATTCTTGAAATGAGTCCCATTATCTGACTCAATTCTTTCTGGGGTGCCATGTCGCCACAGGACTTGTTTCTCGAGACCTAATATGGTGTTTTGGGCGGTAGCATGGGGTACTGCATATGTTTCAAGCCACCCAGTGGTTGCCTCCACCATAGTAAGCACGTAACGCTTACCACTGCGAGATCGTGGCAAGGTGATATAATCAACCTGCCACACCTCCCTGCAGCGTCTGATGCATGCCGTTCATGCAGGCGCTTATCCTATCAGAGCTGTGAGATGTTCTTTGTTCTTCTAGAGGTGTCCTTGGTTCTCATGCTGTTTATTTTGCTCCACAGCTTCTGCTCTGAAGAGTTTTTCATGTATTCCCACAATTCCCCTTTTTTGTTTATTCGCAATCTACTACCATACTATAAAATAATAACACTGATTATATTAATAACATAATCATTATAACACAATCAAGGCCTAGATTGACAATACTCTAAATGTGAGAAAGGAGACAAGGCAAACATAGCATAATGACAAGAAATACTGTCAACCTACTAAAAAGAACAAACACGTTTGGCCTGCAACTCAAGTTTCTGCAACCTGGAAATAAATCCCTGAAGGTCCCGTTCTGTGTTAATCTGTAACTGGTTAGAAAGAAGTCTTCAACTTTTGTATATTCTGATATACTGATTTTGAACGATCACTAAAATTTGTACAACAGATGCTTTTAGAGTGCTCAAGATCATGACTTTGAGCTAATAGAAAATTAATGGTTGTACAACTTTTTGCATGTCAGATAGAACCAATATTAGTGGGCAAATGTGCTAGAGTATCACTAGGGGCATTATTACTTACCAACCTTTGAGAAACAACAAACTGCGGAAAAGGAGAGAGAAAGAACATGGTGGTGGTGAATGCGATAGGCAGTGCCAGAAGGGCATCCCCTGCTTCAAGGTGCACTTTTCCTCTCTCAACCATCACAGTTTCTCTCTTGCTTTTATTCTTTTCAGGGTCCGAAGGGTATTTTCCATTTGTACACTGCATCTGCATGGCCAGTGCGTGATACAGAGCCCAAGTGGAACACCTGCTTACAAAACAGAATAAACCATCAAGGTTAGCTCTCTAAGCATGCGCCTTTGTCTCAGGTGCTGCATGGTCATATTTTAAAATTCCTGATAAGTGGGATGAAATAAAGTTAATCATTCTATAATACAGAGTTATCCCTTTGCCTGGGATTCCTTTCCAGGTTTTGTCTCTGCAAATCAAGAAAAGGCTGACAGCATCATAACCGAGTGTTACTAAGACATTAAAAAAGCTATTCCCATAGATTCCAGCATTGGTAACATTAAATCCTGTTAAATTCACACTCAATCTATTACTAAATAGAAGAAGCACACAACAACCTAGATAATCCCCAATAATTCTAATTCTTGAGACTGCACTGATAACACAGGAAAATCACCCACTATATCATACCATTATTACTGTTGCTATTTGCAATACAACATGTTACAAAGCAATACCAATAAATAAGAAGCACACAATCCCAGTCATTATAAAGGCTGGATGCTATTTTCTGCCTTGAGATGAGGCCAAACGTATCGTGCTGGAAGCCATGTAGGGCCAGTCCCTGTGGAAACACAAGCATATCCACGACCCCAAGTTATCAGTGGTAAGGGACCTTCCCAACACCCTGTGGCCATATTCCAAACATTGACCATTGGCCGTTCCTTGAGCACTGGGGAGGCCCCAAAATGACGATCCACACAAGTTGTATCTGATCACAATTCAAAAAATTCAGCACAAGCAAAGCCTTCCATAATCTTTCTTGTGGTGTGTCTTTCGTATTCCCCCCTTTTTGTTTATTAAGAATGGATTTCAGTGTTTGATGAGTATACTCAATGATAGCTTGTCCAGTGGGAGAATGATGAATGTCTGTAATATGTCTAACCCCCATTCACAAGTATATGCAGGTCCATTATTGTCTAACCAAGTTACACACAGGCTGCCGAGACGCAGCAGCAGGCGACGTAGGCGGGGCAGAGGAAGGCAGCATCACGGCGAGCGACGTGGGCGGGGCGGAAGGCGGGAGCGGCTCGGCGAGCGTCAGGGGTGGAGCGGAGGACAGGAGCGTGACGAGCGACGAGGGCGGAGCCGAGGGCAGCAGCGAGGGGGGGTGTTGCAATTTCCCTTCTCCGCGGTCAGGGGTGGGGTCAGAGCCGCGGATCGAATCCGAACCAGGGCTGCTTTCTGCACCGAGGGGCAGCGGCGGGGTGGGAGGGATGGCGATGAGGAGTAGTCGGAAGAAATTCTTCCTTGTCGAATTTGTTTAAGCCCTTCCATTACTTGGTGCCAAACAGGTAAAAGTTTAGCAGCCGTTCTGTCTTCAGTAATAGAAGCCTCCCAGAGTTTTGCACCAGTTTTGTCCCAAAGCTCTCCATCAAAAGAGAAACCAGTTTTCAGAAATTCAGGGACATTTTTGCTTATCCATTTGAGAAAAGTAACTAATGCTGAGGTAGGTACAGGCTGATCCTGAAACGTTAAAACTAACTGTAATGCTGCAAGATTTACTTGCTGCTCCTTTGTCAGTGAACTCCCCATAGTTCCTGACTTCTCACCTTCCATCCTGCAGAACGGTGCGGGCGCACGTGAAACAATCTCTCTGTAGTTCAGTTGGGCAGCGCTGCCGGACTGGGCTCGCTCATCCATGGCTTGATTTGCCCCACGCAGTGGGCACCATTTGCAGCGTCTGATGCACAGACTCGGATGTGGACGATCCAAATTGTTTATTACAAGTTCTCACATCACTTATATACCCTCACAAGTTTTCTTTTTCTAGCTTTCCCATTCACCCCTACAACTTTCCCATCCACCTTTACATGTCAACAGAGCATTCTACAAAACACTCTTCAACCGTTCATGCAGGCGCTTATCCAATCAGAGCCGTGAGACATTCTCTCTTCTTCTAGAGGTGTCATACTGTTTATCTTGCTCCACAGCTTCTCCTCTGAAGAGGTTTTCTTGTATTCCCACGCCTCCCCATATTTATACTTTTGCCATCGCCCTTCGCCCCAGAGAGGTTTCATCCTCTTGGCTTGTTTAATTGTGGCGCATGTGTCACAGTCATGAATAATTTGTGCAATAGTGTTCACAGTTAAGTCCACCCCTCGGTCTCTAGCCCATTTGTATGTTGCATCTCTTTCTTGGTGGCCCGAGGTCTCATGGGCCCACCGAGCTAGGAATATTTCACCCTTGTTCTGCCAGTCCAGGTCTATCTGAGCCACCTCAATTTTGGCAGCTTGATCCACCTGATGGTTATTTTTCTGTTCTTCAGTAGCCCGATTCTTGGGCACATGTGCATCTACATGGCACACCTTTACAACCATATTCTTTATTCGGGCAGCAATATCTGTCCACAGTTCAGCAGCCCAAATAGGTTTACCCCTTGTTTGCCAGTTGTTCTGTTCCCACTGCCGTAACCACCCCCATAAGGCATTTGCCAACATCCATGAGTCAGTGTAAAGATAAAGCATTGGCCACATTTCCCGTTCAGCAACATCCAAGGCCAGTTGGACAGCCTTTACCTCTGCAAATTGGCTTGATTCTCCTTTCCCTTCAGTGGCCTCTGCAACTCGTCGTGTGGCTCCACACAGCAGCTTTCCATCTGCGATGCTTCCTCACAGTACAACACGATCCATCAGTGAACAGGGCATGTGTCTTTTCATTTTCTGGTAGTTCATTGTATGGTGGGGCCTCTTTAGCACATGATACCTCTTCTGCTGGTGGTGTTCCAAACTTTTTGCCTTACGGCCAGTCCATGATCACCTCTAGGATCCCTGGACGGCTGAGGTTCCCCATCCGAGCTCGCTGCGTAATCAACGCAATCCACTTACTCCAAGTGGCATAAGTATCATGATGGGTGGAGGGAACCTTTCCCTTGGACATCCAGTTCAGCACTGGCAGTCGAGGTGCCAGAAGGAGCTGTGTTTCAGTACCAACTACTTCGGAAGCAGCCCGAACCCCCTCATATGCAGCTAAGATCTCCTTTCCAGTTGGAGTGAAGCCCTCTTCTGACCCTCTGTAGGCCTGATTCCAAAATCCCAGAGGTCGGCCAAAGGTCTCTCCTGAGGCTCTTTGCCACAAACTCCAAGTGGGACCTTTCTGTCCAGCAGCAGTGTAGAGGATGTTCTTTACATCCTGTTCCATCCATACTGGCCCTAGGGCCAAGGCACGGGCTCTCTCTTGTTTAATCTGCTCAAAACCCTGCTGCTGCTCAGGACCCCACACAAAATCATTCTTCTTCTGCATCACCTGATAAAGGGGGTTTACAATGAGGCTGTAGTTTGGAACATGCATTCTCCAAAAACCTACTACACCCAGAAACAATTGTGTCTCTTATTAGTGGGAGGAGACATGGCAGTGATTTTGTTGATCACATGCCTGGGCCAGTCGCAATAGGGTGCTTTTGCCAGTCTATACCAGTGAGGCTGATTTCGTCCTACAACACAGTCTGGTCTTGGGAACCCCCAGTCACCCCATGAATATAAGTGTATTTTGTTCATTTATAAGGGGTCTTCTTTCCCCTCTGCCATGCATTTCTGCAAATGTACTGGCGTACCTTTCTGGTGCAGTCTTTGTGAATATATGCCACATATTTGGTGTACACCTGACTCGCTCAGGATCATGCTCTTGGTCTGGCTCGTTAGGGATGAAATCAGGGCTATGTAGCGTTCCCACCACAGCATATTCTCTTAAATAATGGATGCCTTCTTCCATATCAGCCCATTTCTTTTTCTCAGGCATCAGATCGTCTTTGAAGGGGTATCCTTCTTTTACAGCTAACAACATCCGCTTCCAGAGGGTAAAGGCCTGGTTCTGGCATGTACTAATACCTCTGTCAATGGCTGAGTCCCTAGCAATGCCACCCAGCTGGCGAGCTTCTCTACTACCTAGCCACACATTGTTGGCCCCATTGTCCCAGCATCGAAGTATCCAGGTGACAATAGGTTCATTTGGGTGACGTGAAAAGTCTTTTCTCAGACTTCGAATTTCATTCATTTTCAGAGATCGATCAACACCTCTTACTCTTTCAGGACTTCTTGTTGCCCTTATAGGTGTTGGTGACCGTGGTCTTACAGAGGGTCCCTCCCCTGGACTCAGGGGTGCTTCTCCTGGATTTCGGAGCCACTCCTCTGGACCTCTTTGCTCCTCTTTCTTCTCTTCTAACTGAGTTGAGATTTGTTTTGTTTTCCGTCCTCTCACAGAGGCAACTGATATCAATTGTGGTGCCTCCTGTGGTTGATCAGGTTGGTCAGTTCCAATGCTCTCATCCTCCAGCTCAGCTTGGAGTCTGTTTTATTCAATTATGAGAGTATCTAGCTCAGATCGGAGGGTGTCTCGCTCAGTTTGGAGGGCCTGCCATTCGGACTTAAGAGTGTCTTGTTGAGATTGGAGACTGTCGAGTTTGGATTGCAGGGAGTCTCTTTCAATTCAGAGGGCATCTCTCTCAGATTGGAGGTCTTTTCTCTCGACCAGGAGACTCTCTCACTCAGCCTGGAGATTCTCCCTCTCTGCTCGGAGTCTCTCCTGGAAACTCTCCTTTTCAGCTTGGAGACTCTCACTCATTTTGTACTGTCTCCCTGAGACTCTCCCTTTCAGCTCTCAGACACTCTCTCTCAATTTCACAAACTCTCTCCCTCTCCGGGATGCTATTGAATAAGGACCAATAAGCATTAGCCAGGCCCCAAATCATTTGTGCCTCCTCAGATCTGCCTGAGCTGCAACATTCCTGTCTCAAATATCTGTTTAAGCTCTCAGGGTCTTTCAGGTGTTCAGGAGTGAAGTTCCATGACACCAAAGATTTCCATCTGTCTGAAGTCTCTCCCAGGCCTCTCCACACTCCCTGCCACTCAGTATTCTCTGGTTTTGGGGACAGCTTCCTCAAAATATGATAAATACAAATACTGAGTGAAATGATGAGCAGTACATTCAGGGAGATTAACTACGCAATTAGGTGAGCATTCAAAAACTGCATGAAGGATTCAGAGGAGATACTGGAAAGCTGCTTAAAAATCCCAAGTCCTGTGAAATTAGCAGCTCCCTCTGGAGTTGTATGCCACATTGTATGCAGATACCAGGTACATATTTCCATCAGTGTTTTCAATTGATTGTATATACCTATAGCTCCATAGAGCAAAGTGGCAAACTTAATTAAGACCCAGTATGTTTTGAGCATTAAAAAAGAAGAAACGGCAGCATGCAGTCCCTTGAAAGGCAGTTTTAGAAGAGAAAGCTTTTTTTTTTTCTTTACAGAAGCAAGGCTCAAAGTTTAGAAATATCCTAGAATATTGGCAGTCTGCCTGGACTTTTCAAGGTCAAGTTTTCAGTGAGCACCTGTGAAAGAGAGAAACTTTCCCAACGAAGCTCTCCGAGAGTAGAGAGAGATCCATTCTAACAAGCTAAATAGCAGCTCGCTGCCTGCATTCTCCACCAAGAATGTCAACCGTTTATGGGCTGGTTCCACAGATTCACACCTCTGGAAAAGGGAAACAGGGGACCCCAAAATAATTGAAAACAGCGGCAATGATCTGAGGTGAAACAAACTAATTTACTAAATATAGTATCAGCAAAATATAATGAGAGAGAGGGAGTGTGTGCGAAAGGTGGATAGGCCTCACCACAACGCTGAGGTGAGAAGTGCAGTCCAGTTGAGCCAATGAAGAAAAGCAGATGGAGAAGAGCAGACGGAGAAGCGCAGGCAAAGAGCAGGCGAAGAAGGTGACCTTACCGGGAGTTACGTCTCCTCACTGACCACAAAGCCCCCTGGGGAATGTAGTTGTTGTTCTCCTCCAGACAGGCACCCAGAACTTGAGCATCAACAGTCAAACCCCCAGTGCATTACATGATGTTATGATGTGGAATACTGATAACCAGAAATTATAAAACCATGACAATGCCTTTTTCCATATCAGTCCATTTCTTTTTCTCAGGCATCAGATCGTCTTCTGGACACATGCCCAGAACTGGAACAGTAACACTTTAACTCCCAGTGTACTACATGATGTTATGATGTGGAATACCCATAACCAAAAATCATAAAACCATGACAAGGCTCATAGTCTTCCTCTCTGTAAACTTCTGACCCTGCAGGAGGGATAGCCCCCAATCCAATTCTAACTTGCCTCGTGGACATCTTATCACTTACTTACCAAATGTCCTCGAGCGGTTCTCAAAACTTTTATGTTTGTCCTCTGATTTGCGGAATCAAACTCCATAACCCAGAGTTAGGTTATAAAGCAGGTATGTTTTATTCAGCATT
>NW_022208380.1:15140-32488 GCF_004143745.1 Phasianus colchicus
ATGGGGACGTAGTGGTGGTGGGGACAGTGGGGACATGGGGGAGTGGGAATGGGGTCAGCCAGAACAGTCCCCAAAGACTCCAATGGGGCCACAGTGGGAGCCCGTGAGGTACAGTGCATGGTGGGGGGACACCATGGGGACATTCTGGGGTGACCATGGGGAAGAGGTGACACCCCAATAAAGCAGTGAATGTGTCCGAACCGAAAATGGGCTTTTATGGGGTCAAAAAATGGAGTGGTGGTGGCTGGGGGAGGGGGGGGAGGGAACGGCCCCTATGTCACCATGGGGCAGCAGTGATGTCTGTGGGGTTGGGGACATGGATGTGGGATGGGGCCACCCCACAGAGCCGACCCTGGAGGCACAGCGGCTGACAGCAGCTCTGCTTTGACAGAAACCAGCCTTGGCCAAAACCCCACTGGGGGAGAAAGGGGGGGGTGGGGGAGCAGCCCCCGTGCGGCCCCCCCACTGCCGCCCCATTTATTGCACTTCTCGGAAGGGGAAAAAACCAAAAACCCCCAAAAAGGAGAAAAATAAACACCAAAAAAAGAAAAAAAAAGAAAAAATCGAATCTCCCCCCAAATAAAGACCCCCTCCCCCCCAACACTGCGGCCCCTGAGAACAGCCTGAGAGGGGCGGGACGGCGTCACCCACAGCTGGGATGGGGTCACCACCACCTCTGGGGACAATGACACCTCTGGGGTCAGAGCCACTGACACTGGGGACAATGTCACCAGTGGGGGATGGTGTCACCCTTTGGGGACGACCTTTGGGGATGGGGTGACAGTTTGGGGTCAGAGCCACCCATCTCGAGGACGTCACCAGCACTGGGGACGTCAACCTTTGGGGACAGCGTCAGCGACATTGGGGACAGGTCGCCTCTTGGGGACACGGTGACACCTCCCTGGGGACAGCGTGGTGACACCATGCGCTGGTGACATCCCGTTGGGGACACCACCATGTAGTGACATCCCACTTGGGGACACCACGTCCGGCTGAGGTCTCATTGGTGTTACCTCGTTGGTGACACCATGTTGGTGACATCCCTTTGGGGTCACGTCTCGTTGGGGTCACCACATCCAGGTGACATTTTGTGGGGTACACGGCGACACCCATTGGGGTCACCACAATGCAGTGACCTCCTGTTGGGGACACCACAGCCTGGTGACACGCCAAGGTGACAACCGGTTTGGGGACACGGGTGGGAGTGGGCGCCGGGTTGGGCATCTGAGAGAGAACTGGGAACAGCACGGGGACCCCAAAACCCCACAGCAGATCCCAGTGCTGGAACCTGAGCCCAAATCCAGATCCTGAGCCCAAATCCGGATCCTGAGCCCAAATCCGGATCCTGATCCAAAATCTGGACCCCGACCCCCAGTCTGGATCCTGAGGCCTAATCCAGATCCTGATCCAAAACCCAGCCCCAACCCCAAATCTGTATCCTGAGGCCTAATCCAGATCCTGAGCCCAAATCCAGCCCCTGACCCCAAATCCAGCCCCCATCCCCCCCCAGCGCTGTCACGGCGGCTCCTGCCCCGCATCCTGGCTGGCCTCGAGCAGCAGCTCCTCCAGATCCCGCTCGTCCCTCCAGCAGCTCAGCTCTGAAACAACAGCAATCGTTGGGATCACGGGGATGCAGCCGGGTCCCCACAGGGACATTTAGGACCCAATCCCACCCGTGTCCCCCCGCTCCCCACCCCCATACCGTGCTCAGCACCGCAGCTCCCTGCTTTGCTGTCGCTGTCAGGCAGTGCCCGGCCCAGCTCTGCCTTCAGCCCATTGGGCAGCGTTGGGCCACCAGTGGTCACCCTGCTGGTGGCCATCGCAGGGCTGGTGGCCGTCCCATCAGTGGCCATCCCAGAGGTGACTGTCCCAATGCCGGCCACCCCACTGGTGGCTGTCCCCTCAGTGACTGTCCCACTGGTGGCCATCCCGGTGCTGGTGGCCGTCCCATCAGCGGCCATCCCGGTGGTGACTGTCCCAGTGGTGGCCATCCCAGGGCTGGTGGCTGTCCCATCACCAGCTGTCCCAATGGTGATAACCATCCCGGAGGTGGTGGCTGTCCCGTCGGTGGCCGGCCCACTGGTGGCCATCATCCCAGTGGAGATAGTCCCACTGATGGTGGCCGTCCCAGAGGTGGTGGTTGTCCCTTCGGCAGCCATCCCATCAGTAGCCAGCGCACTGGTGGCCGTAATCCCACTGGTGGCCATCCCATTGGTGGTGACCATCCTGGAGGTCGTGGCAGTCCCATCAGTGGCCATCCCACTGGGGGGGCCGGTCCCACTGCTGACCGTCCCATTGGTGGGGCTGGCCCAGGTTGTGGTGACTGTCCCAGTGGTGGTCATCGCAGTGGTGGTGGCTGTCCCCATGGTGCCCGTCCCATTGGTGGCTGTCCCAGAGGTGGTGGCTGTCCCCATGGTGCCCGTCCCATTGCTGGCTCCGGTCCCGTTGGTGGTGCTGTCCGTCCCCTCTCTCCCCATTGCCTCCTTGGGATCACAGCCGGTCCCGCTCTCCACACGCGTCACCACGAAGACTTTGTGTCCCCTCCCGGGGCTGGTGACCAGAATGCGGTGCTGCTGACCCTGGGGTGACTCGGGGGTCTCCTCGGTGCCCCCCCCACCTTCGGCATCCCCCTTGGGGCTCACTGCGCCGTCCCTTCGCCCTCCATCTCCCCCAGCCCCCTCATCCTCCGTATCCGAGCTGGAATCGGTGGCCGCTCCGTGCCGCACTCCGGCCCCGCCACCATCGGGGTCCCCGTCGCTGCCGTCCCCGTTGGGGTCCCCGCCGTCCCCCCCCCCGATGCCGGCCATGCCGGGGGGCTGCGGGGGCTGCGCTTCCCCCTCGTCGCGCTCGCGAGCCAAAGCAAAATTCCGTTTGCAGCCGCTCTGAATCTCAGCCAGCAGAGCCTTCTGGGTCTCAATGAAACTCTTCACCTGCGGGAAGGAAGGAGTGAGCAGAACGGGGGTGGGAAGGAATGATTGGGGGGAGATGGGATGGGATGGGATGGGCAGGATGGTGGGAAAGGGAGCATTTAGGGGGTCAGGTGGGGGGGAATGTGGGGGTTGGGGAGTGGAAATTGGGGATGGGAAGTGTGGAGATTTGGGAATGAAAATGTGGGGATTTGGAAAGAGAAATTTGGGGACACCCCATGCCCCCCCTAATCGGGGGGACACCCACCCCCCTCATTTCCCCCTCTCTTTAGGGACACCCACCCCCCCCATGTCCTCCTCCCCCTCTGGGGATGCCCACCCTCCCTCCTTGCCCCCCTTTTGGGGACACCCCCACATGTCCCCCCCATGCCCCTCCTTTCGGGACCCCCCCTCCCACCCCCCATCCTCCATCTTTGGGGACATCCCTCCCCTTTGTGCTCCCTCCCCTTGGTTCCCTCCCTCGCCACCCCTCACCGCCTCCTTTTTGGGGTCGCGGTCCAGGTCGAGGCGCAGCAGCGACTGGTTGACCTTCAGCGCCAGCGCCAGCGCCATCAGCCCCCCCGTCTTGATCTCGTTCTCCCTCAGGTCCAGGCGCAGCAGCCGGGGGCTTTCGGCGATGAATTCGGCCACCGCCACCGCCCCTATGGGGGGGGACACCGCCGTGACCTCGTGGACGGCCATTTTGTGGGCTGCCCCCAAAGAGGAGGAGGTGGCTGGGAGCGCGGGGCCAAGGGATGATGGCCATGGGGACATCGGGGTCACTGGTGGGATGGATGTGGTTTTCGTAGGGTCCCCAAGAAGAGACCACAACCGGGACCCCCGACCCAAGGGATGAGATGATCATGGCGACAGTGGGGTCACTGCTGGACCTTGAGGGTGTCATTTCTGTAGGGTCCCTAAGAGGTGACGATGCCCAGCACAACCCAACCCAAGGGCTGATGGCCACGGGGACACTGGGGTCATTCACTGGATGCCATTTTTGTAGGGTCTCGAAGAAGACACCCCCAGAACTCCCAACCCAGGGGACGAGATGGTCACAATGACATCGGGGTCACTCACTGGACATCAGCAATGGCATTTTGTGGGGTCCCCAAGAGGTGACGATGCCTGGGACCCCCATCCTATAGGATGGGATGGCCGTGGTGACATTGAGGTCACCCGTTCGACCTTGATGACATCACTTCCATAGGGTCCCCATGCTCACAGCCACCCCATCCCTTGGGCTCCTTGGTGACCGCTGCTAGATCCCAACGACGGCGTTTCTGTGGGATCCCCATGGGGTCCCCCCCCCAGACTCCCCCCTTCCCCAAGGGGCTCCATGGGGCTCCGTGCCCCCCCCACCTTCGCAGGTCAGTTTGGTGGAAGCCAACCCCAGGCGCAGCACGGAGCGGTTCCCGATCAGCCCCGTCTTCAGGTTGCGCACCCCTTCGTTGCCAATGGGGTTGTGGCCCAGGTTCAGGGTCTCCAGGCTCTGTGCGTGGGGCTGTGGGGACAGCAGGGGGACAATGGGGACATCCTGAAGCCCGGGGGGATGTTGGGGATGTCCTGAAAACTGGGGACACCACAGCTCAGAGATGGGGGCATCCTGAGGTCTGGGGATGCTGGGGACAATGGCGACATCCCAAAGCCTGGGGGGATGTTGGGGACAATGGGGACTTCCCAAAGCCTTGGGAAACCAAAGGTTGGTGTTGGGGATGTCCCAGAGACTGGGGACATTGAGGACATCCCAAAGCCTGGAGACAGTGGAGACACACTGGGGACATCCCCATTTCTGGTGGGATGTTGGGGACATCCCAAAGCCTGGGGACATGTTGGGGACACTCACCAGTGTGACCCCCAGGTACGCCGTCCCTGCCTGTGTCACCTGGTTGTTCCACAGCACCAACGTCACCAAACCACGGCGCTGCTCCCGCAGCCCCTCACACAGATAGGCCAGGCCTGGGGACATGGGGACAAATGGGGACATATGGGGACAAATGGGGATGTGGGGGGAACGTGGGGAGGGCGTGGGGGGGACGTGGGGTATGTGAGACACAGACATGATTTGGGGTGGGGGAGGTCATGGGGATGATGTGGATCTGGGGGGACATTGGGGTATGGGGTTGGGGAGCTGGGGGTGTGGGGTGGCAGCTTAGGGGGGAAGTGGGGAGAATGTGGGGGGTTTGGGGGGAAATTTGGGCAGATTTGGCGAAAATTTGGGGGAATTGGGGGGGATTTTGGGGAAGATTTTGGCAGATTTGGGGACAATTTGGGGGGGTTGGGGAAGATTTGGGGGATTTTGGTGAGGGCTTTGGTCAGGATTTGGGGGGGAATTTGGGGGAAGATTTTAGAGACTTGGGGGAGGATTTGGGGATATTTTGGCAAAGGATTTTGGGGGAAGATTTGGGGGATTTGGGAGATTTTAAGGGGAGATTTTGGCAAATTTGGAAAGGATTTGGGGAGGGGGATTTTGGTCTGGATTTGGAAAGGATTTGGGGGGGGGGTTGGGGGGACTTTGGGGAGAATTTGGGGGTATTATGGGAGGAGTTGGCAGATTTTGGGGGGATTTTGGGGCTGTCCTTGGCAGGATTTGAGCACAGAGCAGAGCACAGATTTTGGGGTTCTCTGGCACAGATTGGGGCGCACCCATCAGCTCCACCCCACTGCTCCCCACATATTTCCCCCATAACCTTCTGGGGCCATCCCACATCATTAAATGCCCAGCTTTAATTAAGCACCCGGAACGTGCCAAGGCCTTAATTAAGGATCCAGAAGGTGCCATGCGTGCTAATTAACGCCGGCAGATCTGTTTATAGGGTGGGACACGGAAACAGGGGGAGGCCAAAAGTCGTCACCCCATTCCTGGGCTGGGGGGGAGGAACATAGTGTGTGACAATGAGATCAGAGCTGCTGCTCTGAGATTTGGGGTGAAATCAGATGGAAATGGGGTCATAAGAGGATCTCACTGGGAACAGATTTCTTACGTGTGCCCCACTGGAGTGCAGAGAGGGGGAGGTGGGGGTTGGGAACATGGGGAGGGGTGGGGGGGTCCTGGGCAGGGCTGGGGGTGGGGCTGAGACTTGGGGGATTTGGTCTGAGATTTGGGGGGGCTTGGGGGGGGTTCAGAGGATATCTGTATAGGATCTGGGGAACATCTGGAGACATCGAGGCAAGATTTGGGAGACATCTGAGTGAGATGTGGGGGATACCTGAGCAGGATTTGGGGGGATATCTGGATAAGATTTAGGGGATATCCAGGTGGGATTTGGGGGACATCTAGGCATGATTTGGGGGATACCCAGACAGGATTGGGGGATTTCTGCTCAGACCCACCCGAGTCCAGGATGTGGTTGTTGCGGAGGTCCAGGATCTGGATGGAGCAGTTGAATTTGAGCAGGTTGCCCAGCTGTGCCGCGTCCTGCAGCCCGTTCAGCTTGTTGTCAGCCAGGTAAAGCTCCCGCAGCGTCACGTTCATCTTCAGAGCCGTGGCTGAGGGCAGAAATGGGGAGATTTTAACCCAAAATGGTGAGGGAGGTGGGGGGGAGGAGGGGTTGGAGCAAAGTGGGGCTGAGAGCGTCAGATTGGGGTGAAAAGGGGAAAAAATGGTTTCAGTGCCTCATATGGTGGATGTGGGGAGGGGGTGGGGGTTGGGGTGAGATTTGGAGGCTTTGGGGAAGAATTTTGGGGGGCTTGGGTGAGATTTAGAATGAGAGTTTTGTAGGGCCTTTGGGCTGAGTTTTGGGGGCTATGGGCAAGAGTTCAGGGGGCTCTGAAGGGGGGCTAGGGGTCTTCGTGCAGGGTTTGGGGATGAGAGCTTTGGGAGGATTTGGGGCAGGATTTCGGCCTGGATTTTGGGGGGGGTCGTTTGGAGAGGTTTTGGGGAGAACTCTTATCAGGGGTCTGGGAAAGGTTTGAGGCGATTTGGGAGGGGTACTGGAGGGAGTGAAGGTTTTGGGGTTTTCAGAAAGGGATCTGGGAAGGGTTTGGGGGGATGTGGGGTGCGTGTTTCAGAGGATTGGGGCAGGATTTTGGCAGGGGGGGCATATGGAAGTGAAGTTTTGGGGGTCTGGGGAGTGTTTTTGGGGGTTCTGGGCAGGATTTTGAGGGGATCTGGTGGACTGGGTGGGATTTGGGCACAGTTTTGGGGGGGGTGAAGTTGGGCAGGACTTTGGGGGCTGTGGGCAGGGTCCTGGGGGGCCTTTGGGAGGGGGTTTGGGGGTCAGAAATGGGGTTTTGGGGTGTCTCTTGGTAGGGCTCGACAGCCAACACCCCACTGATGCAGGGGCACGTGCGAGCGCGTCTCCCTTTCCTAATTAACCCGCCCTAATGAGCAATTAACCCCACAGCATTCCCTGGCTCTCAGCTCAGCCCCGCTGGCTGTCATCAGCCGTAGCCCAAACAACTGCTGATTCATTAGCATAGCGATTAATTAAGGTAATGAGGGGCCGCCCACCACAACCCACACCCAGTGCCTGCAGCCAAAAGCAGAGTTATGGGGGAGCCCTGAGGTCAGGGTTCGCTTTGGAGCTCAATTTTAGGGTGAAAGTTCAGTTTTAGGGCCATTAGGGTGCTTGGGGTTGGGGTCGTTAGGATCATTAGGGTGACAGGGGTTGGGGTCATTAGGGGCATTAGGGTCATTAGGGGCATTGGGGTTGGGGTCGTTGGGATCATTAGGGTGACTGGGGCCAGGGTCTCACCCAGCAGCATGAGGGGCCGCCCCGACAAGCTGGCGTTCTCCAGGTGCAGCACAACCAGGCTGCTGCTGATGCGCAGCGCCCGCGCCACAAACGGCGCCGAGTGGTCCAGGAGGGGCGTCCCGCGGGCGTCCAGGTACTGCAGGCAGTTGGTCTGCAGGAAATAGGGGGGGCTGCAGTGGGGCCCCACGGCGGGGATGGAGCAGGGGTGGGCAGCCGTCACTATGGGGGCGTGGAGGTCATGGGATCCTCCAGAGCGTGGGTTGGAAAGGTCCTGGAAGGTCACACAACCGTGGGATCCCACCCACCCACCTTCCTCATCATGTGTGCAGCTGCCTGCCAGCCCCGCGTGCCGATGTGTTTGTTGAAGGAGATGTTGAGGTGCGTGGCCGACTCGTAGTACTCGATCATGTCAAACAGCGCCGAGGCGCCCTGCAGGGGAAAAGAGCGTGGAAATCGGAGACTGGAATGGTCAAAATGGGGCAGAAAGGTGGAAATAAGAGATGAGAATGGCCAATATAAAGTAGAAATGTGACAATCAGAAATCAGTACGGCCAAAGTGGGGCTGAAAGGTGAAAACCTATGGCTCCCTCACGGTGGCCAACAGCTTCTTTGTGGTGGCCCACAGCTTCCCACAGCTCCCTGATGGTGGCGCATGTAGGGTTTGACTTTTGGGTGACCCTACATGGAGCCAAGAGTTGGCCCCTATGACCCCACGGCTCCTTCTCATTGCGATGCTGTGAGCCACAATTGGCACCCGCTGCCCCACCATTGGTGAAAACCCTTTTTAACCATTTCCGTGGTTTTTAACCTCATCCGCTTCCCCGCCAGGTGCAGAATTGGCCACAAAAACCACGAGGCTCCATTGAGTCACAATGAGAACCACTCGCACCACTCACGTCCTCATCCAAGCTGGTCTGCTCCAAGTCGACAATTTTGAACTGCAGCCTCTTGAAGATCTCCTCCAGCGCCTCGCACGCCTTGTAGTCCAGCTTCTCCCCTGGGGAAAAAACAACAGAATGGGCAGTTTGGGTGTGGAAAGGTAAATTTCTGCCGTGTTCAGGGACTGCGGGCAGTTGGCCTGTGGGAAAAGAGGGGAGGGGGCTTCAGGGCCCACAGATGGGAGGTGCACTTCTTGTTATATGGTCATAAAATTCATGGGATCCTACAGTGCTTGGGTTGGCGGAACCATGGGATCCTACAGTGGTTGGGTTGGAAGGGACCTTTAGGGTCACAGAACCATGGGATCCTACAACTGAAGGAAGAGAAGGAAAGCAAGAACCAAAATCTCAAAATTTTAGCTCAAAGGATGGCAACAGAACCCAAAAAAGGGTTTTTCTGGGGTTGCTTGCACAAGTTGTGGGGCACTCCACTCAATTGAAGGGTTAACGACGTGAAATCCCAATATTGCCCCAAATGTGGGAAGATAAATTCAATTAGCACAGAACGAGGCGCTCACCTTTGAGATCCAAACAATCTATCCTGGGTGCCAGGTCCTTAAACTCCTGGAAAAGAGCAAAAGGCAGCATTTTACCCTCAGAAATGAAGGTGGGGGGAACACTAAGAGGAGGAGAAAAAACAACAAATTGGGCAAATCCCAAAGCTGGGAGGAGCTCTGGGCATCACACAGCTGCGTTTGCTAACCAGCAAAGCTCTCAACGGGATTTTTGTTGCTGGGGTGAAGAACAGACATGGGAACATCTCCATCTCAAACAGCAGCTGGGAAAATGAGCCCTGCCCAGCCCCAAGGCACAGTATTAGGTGAAATGAGGCAAAACACGGTGCTAATTAACTTCATCCTTTATTAGGGCTGTGGGGCAGGAAGCACACGGGGCACAAATAACGGGTTCTATGTGGGCTGATCTGCTCTACCTGGATCTGCTTGAGGAGTTTGGGGATCTGCTTGCAGCTCAGCTTCTGGCACGCCTGCTTGTAGGCGCTGACGATCTCCTCCACGGTCACGTTTTGGGCTGAAAAGGCACAGAATTAGGGTTGTGGTTATGGATGCAGAACCCTGAGTCATCCACAGGATCAGAGAGATTGGCAGCGTCCAAACCGGAGCAGCAAAGGGAACGCATTGACCTGTAGACCCCAACAATCTCCATTAATGGGGATTTACTCCACTAATGATGACCCACTGACCTGAAAACCCCAAAGCTTCCTGTTAATGAGCATTTATTCCATTCTCATTGACCTGCAGACCCCAACAATCCCCATTAACGAGGATTTATTCTGCTAACGATGACCGTGTTGACCTGCAGACTCCAAACACCAAAACAGAGCCCTTAGGGACACCAAAACGAATGCTCAGGACACCAAAACAGAGTCCTGGGGGAACCCCAAACACAGAGCTCCAAAGGGGCCCCAAAATGAAGCCATTGTGAACCCTAAAAATGAGCCCTGGGGAACCCCAAGTGAAGCATGGAAAACACCAAAACAGAGACCTGGAGGGCCCCTAAAAACAGAACTATGGGCAACTCTTAGAGCCATTGGGAACCACACAAAGAAGCCCTGAAGGTTCCCAAAACAGAGCCACGGAGCCTCAAAAATGGAGTTGTGGGGGAAACTGAAATGGAGCCTTTGGGAATCCAAAAAAGAGATACAAGGGTGACCCCAAAACAAAGCCCTGGCGGACCCAGAAAATGAAGCCCCAGGGGAACCCAAGTGAGCCCTGGGGGATCCCAAAATGGAACCACAGAGCCCCAGAAACAGAATTGTGGGGGACACCAAAATGGAGCCATTGGAAACCCTAAAAACAGAGCCCTCGAGGACCCCAAAATAGAGCAGGGGCTGCAAAATGGGAGCACAGTCCGGTAACCTAAGATGGCATGGGAAGAAGAGACTGACCCCACAGCTCATAAATAAGAAATTAACAGAAGGAATAATTGATGCTCATCAGCAAAGGCTGCAGAGGAAGGAGATTGCATGGGGGAACCTGATACGGGTAGTTAGTGGGGGAGCCAAGTTCAGAGCAGTGTGCTGTGAGAGCACAGAATCCTGCAATGGTTGGGGTGTGTGGGACTTATGGGGGGTCATGGAACCATGGGATCCTGCAGTAATTGGGATCTATGGGGTTGTGGAACCTCGTTGGGTTTGACCTCAAACCAAGAGCCGTTAAATGGGGTCAGTCTTGATACCCATTTGGGGTCCTGCAATGGTCCCAGTTCAGAACCCATGGAGCCCCAGACTGGGACCCAACCAAAGCCCCTGTCTGGACCCCATGAAAAGCCCATTCCAGGCCCCACTGAGGACCCCATTGGGGTCCCACCGAAGCCCCCAGTCTGGGCTCCACGGATCCTGGATAGGGACTCAATTTAGGTCCCACACCAAAGCCCAATTTAGGACCCACGGAGCCCCCAGTTTGAGCCCCACTGACACCCGGCTGGGCACCCACCAAAGCCTCACCCTGAGCCCCCTGAGCCCCCACTGATCGTTGGGATCCCCAGAACCCCCAGTTCAGGACCCATAAAGTCCCAGTTCCAGACCCACCGAAACCCCCATCTGGGCCCCACAGAGAGGCGTTTTGGACCCCACAGCGGACCCAATTCGGGTCTCCCAGGCCCCAAATTCAGACCACACTGAAGCCTCCGATTCCAGACCCATTTACACCTCGGTTCGAGCCCCACGACGGATCCATTTTGAGATCCACCAACACCTCCACTTCGGGACCCGCTGAAGCCGCCGTTTCCGACCCACGGAGACCCCGTCGTGGGCCCCACAGAGACCCCATTTCGCAGACCCAGTTTGTGACCCACGGAGCCTCGGCTCGAGATGCCGGTCCGGACCCCGCGTGGCCCCACGGAGCCCCGGTTCGGATCCCACCGGGCCCAACCCCGGCCCACCGAACCAGCGCCCCCCCTCCCACCCAGTTACCGTGTCTCCACGGATCCTTGGGCTCCACCGCGCCGGACACGATGTCCTCATCGGACGGGAAGGTGACTCGCTTGGCGCCGGGCCGCAGCCTCCCGTCCTCGGCCCCCGTGGGCCCCGGGTTGGGCTCCATGGTCTCACCGGGGCATGGCGGGGCCGGGCCGGGCCGCAGCCGCCGCGCAGCGGAGCGGGGCCGCGCGCTGAGCGTCCGTCTCCGCACTTTCGCACTACCACCGGCACCCCAGCATCAAAAAGTTCCATTTAAAAAAAACACGAGGACTCGACGGGAACGCGCGGGGCTAACGGAGCTCTTCATTTGGTTTTATTCTACTTTTTCTAGGCCGCAACGCGCGGCTCGCGGCGAATCTGCGGCGGCGAATCGGCACACGCGGCGCGGCCGCCGCACTTTCGTCACAATGGGGAGAAACGGTCATGAAGATAGTAATTGGAAAGAAACACAGTAACAGAGGGTTCCAAAAACACCGGAAAGCGGAAAGAGGAGGGGAGGGGGTCACCGATCGCTGGTTAGAGCGGCTCACAGCGATTTAGCGAATGTGCGGAAAGCGAATACGCCGTCCACGAGCTGAGCGTCGCAGAATGATGACGTAAACGGAAAGCGCGGGCGGGAAGTGCAGCGCATGCGCAGCAGCTGAAACTGAGGCTGAGGGGCGCCGAGCTGAGGTGGGAGGCGTCAGGGGTCACGGGGGGAAACTCTTGGGAGGGATGAGGTGGGGAAAAGGTCCTGGGGGGGATCCTAGGGCCTACGGGAGAGGCAGAGGTGTACTGGGGGCTCTGGGGGTGTAATTGGGGTTTGTTGAGGGGTATAAAGGTCTGGGGAGGGATCTGAGGGGTTTACTGGGGGGAACGGGCAAGGGGGGGGATGGGAGGGGCACGGGCGTCTCTGGGGGTTTGTTGGGGGTCAGAGGTCTCTAGGGGTGTTCTGGAGGGGGCAGGTTAGAGGCCTATGGGGAAGAGCGCAGGTCTTGGAGGGGAGTGGGGGTTATTGGGGGCGTGTCAAGGTCTATGGGGGTTTTGGGGGGTACAGAGGTGTCTGGGGGAATTATTGGGGGGGCAGAAAGCTCTGGAGATTTCTGGGGAGGCCATATGAGGTCTAAGGGGAGATTACTGGCTGGCACAGATTGCTTTGGGGGAGAGCTTTTGCAGGGGGCTGAGGACTGGGGGAGCCCTGACAGGTCCATTATGGGGGGGGGTTCAAGGTCTTGGGGAGGATCATTGGGGGATTCTGAGGGATGCAGAGAACTATGGGAGGGTCTGGGGGGGTTATTGGGGGGGCTCAGAAGACTCCAGGAGGGATTATTGTGGGGGAAGATGACTGGGGGGGTATACTGGGGGTACCAGGTCTGTGGGGATAATTAGTGGCGGCACAGGGGCTTTTGAGGGTGGGGTTGTGAGGTATATGGGGGGGATGCTGTGTGTGTCACTGCATAGGGAAAAGGCCTGGGGGGGCTTTTGGGGGGCAGATGGCAGGTTTTGGGTCCCGCTGAGCACCCCCCCATTCTGCCCCCTCCCCCCACAGCCCCATGGCCGTCCCTGTGAGCGTCCTCCGCCTCCCACGTGGCCCCGATGGTTCGGGACGAGGTTTCAGCTCCACAACTCCAAACCGTCGTGGGGAAGCCCCAGAGGTGACAGAAGTGACAAAAGCCACGCAGGCCACGCGGGCAGCACTGCGCCGCCGCTTCCTGCTCAGCCTGGCGGCAGCAAGGGGACAAACAGCGACATTTGTCCTCTGTCAGCACGGCCGGGTCAGCGCCGTGCTGGGGGCCGTCTGGGTCCCTGATGGCACCGAGGTCGGCGGGAACGATGGCAGCGCGGCCGCGGCCTTCCAGGTGGACGCCCTGCAGACACCTCTGGGGGTGCAGAGGGCTGCGCTGCTGAGGGGACGGGATGTGGTGGCATTTGGGTTTCAGATGGCTGAAAAATGAGGGGAAAGCGATGGGGAAATTGATGGAGAAATGGAGGGAAATAAATGGAGAAAGGAGGGGAAATAAATGGAGTGGTAGTAGGGGAATGGTGGGGAGGGGGGGAGAGGAAATGGGGGAAGGACACTGAAAGGGCACTGGGGAGCTCTGAACAATGACAGCCCTCAGCGTCACTCCTTGATGTCACCCTCCAGCATTCCCCAATGGAACCACAGTGTTACTCCAGTTTGCCCCTCCCCCCAGCAGCACCTCGATGGAGTCACCCAGCATCATTCCTTCATGTTCTGAAGGGTGAGGAGGGCCTGTAGAAAAAGAGTAAGAGTGAGAAAAGGGCCTCACAGGGAATAAGGATGGGGGGGGTAGTTAGAGATAGTTTATAGAAGCAAGAATGTAGAGCTGGTTAGAAAAATAAAGGACGGCAGACACTGGGTCTGGGATAGCGAGGGGGATGAGGCCATAAAGATCCAGGTTTGAGAACAGCACAGAGACATCTGGCAGGGAAGTGATGAGATGCACACAGGGCAACAAGAAAACGGTTTGGGGGGCTGCCCCCCAAAAAGATCAGAAGTTAACGGCAAGGAAGATGAGGATTCTTCATCCTACGACCTCCAGGAGGAGACCACCACAACTCTGCACACGCAATGGGGGAGGGTCTGCATGCTGATGGCTCCTCGGAAATCTGATGATCCGTAACCAAACTGCTGGGAGCTCCTCGTGCCGTGCTGGCTCACAGCCTGCGTCTGCAGCAGGCTTTTTGCTGACTGCAGGTTGGGCGGGCGGTGCGTCCTGCGCCCAGCTTGACACAGCGCTGAATAAACCAGACTGCTTTGTGATTGTATAATCAAAGAATATTAAGATGTTACAATTATGAAATAAACAAGAGAGTTAGGCAAAGCAGATGATAATAACAGAGAATAGATAAGGACACTTAGCCTTACCCTGGGCTCGCTTAGGAAACTCCAGCGGAGTGGATCTCCAGAAGAGATCCTTCCCCACTGGCAGTCAGCTCTTACGTGGCTCTAGGAGAGGCACAGCCAGGCTCCAGCCCTTCCAGCAGGGCAGCTATATTGCATTCACTGTGCTCCCAGGGCTGACTCAGCGCTCGCCTCAGGTGAGCAATCAGGTTTGGGCTGTGACTCAGCAGTTCCCTTACAGGAGGGATCTGCAGGAAGAGATTGTCACAGTTATCCCTGGATCTGAGTCCGTGACAGGGGCACAAACCCAGGAGACAAAAGAGAGGGAAGAAAAGATCCTACATATTAACAGTGCAGCCAGCCCCACGGCTAATGAGACAAGGCACGTGGTGGGCCATGTGCTCTGGGGAGGGTGAGAGCAGGGAGATAGGTCTAATGAATAAAACAGCAGCGATCTGAGGAGGAGCGGTGGTTTACTAAATCCAACCAAATCAAACAAAATGAGACAGAAACAGAGCATCAAATACGAGTTCTTACAAAGGAGAAGCAGGTACCTTTTTCTCTGCCTTGGTCCAGCCAGGAATTCCACCTTCCCTCCTCTGTACTCCAGGAATGCTGCTCCTCCCCTCCCATCCGAGAACCTAAAACACCCATAAAGGCAGACCAAGGACCAGAACACGAACTCTAACTCACTTTATATGATATTCTGATGTGGAACACTGACAACAAAAATCACAACACCACAGCAGAGATCCTTCCCCAGTGGCAGCCAGCCCTTAAACGGGGTCTAGGAGAGCTGCAGCCAGGCTCTACCCTTCCATTCACAGCTGAATGCCTTCACCTGTGCTCCCACAACTGACTCAGTCCTTGCCTCAGGTGATCAATCAGTGGTTCAGGCCCTGACTCAACAGCTCCCATTCGCAGGGCCATGAAATGACAGCTAAGTGTCACTGGGAGCTGTGGGTGTGCAAACAGCACTCTGCATTGCCAGCAATGATTTCAGCCCTTTGCTGTCCAGGCTGCTCACACAGATCTCAGCATCTGCTGCACCAGCACTGAGATCTGTGCTCCTCCATCTGTTAGAAGAGTCACCAACAGGCATCGAGGACAGACTGGGATCAAAGTGTGTGGCTGTGGCAGGTCATCCAGCCATAGACCTCCCTTGGCAGACATTCATTTTACTCACTACATAATCAATGAAAATTATATAAAGGAATATTATATAATCAAATGATATTAAGATGCTATAATAATGAAATAAGCAAGAGAGTTAGGCACAGTGAGACAAAGAGAGTAAATAGGATGCTTACCCATGTCATGGGCTCGCTCAGGAAACTCCAGTGGAGTGGATCTTCCCAAGAGAGAGATCCTTCCCCACTGGCAGTCAGCTCTTAAATGGCTCTAGGAGAGGTGCAGCCAGGCTCCACCCCTTCCCGCAGCACAGGTGAATTGCTTTCACCTGTGCTCCCAGGGCTGACTCATGGCTCGCCTCAGGTGGTCAATCAGAGGTTCAGGCCGTGACTCAGCAGTTCCCTTACACTCATCCTCTTTGCTCTCTGGCCATACAGGCACTGTGAGGACACAGCTGGGAGCTGTGATGGAGCACCTGGGAGGGGTGCAGCCCTGCGAGCACAGCTGGGGGCAGTTCGGCTGTGGGTGGGGCCGAGCCGGGCTCCACCCCTCCCTGGCCCCATTTAAGGGCTGGGAAGTGCAGGGGCAGCATCTGAACCTGGGGAGTGCTTCCTTTAGAGTGTGGGGTAAGTCTTACTCCATGGGGTGGGTGATCTCTTCTCTATTGCAGGGCTGTGATCTCTCTCTTTTCTAGGGTCTCCTGACTACGTTGGAGGCTGGCAGCCATCTGTATGTGGAAACTGCTTCCTTTAGAGCATGGGTGAGCGTTGGTCCTTGGAATGGGGTGAGTGGCTCTGTTTTTATTTCAGTGCTGTGATCCCCCCTTTTTGGGGGATCCTAGTCTCATTTAAGGGCTGGTAGCTGTAAGGACAACATCTGGACCTGGAGACTGCTTCCTTTGGGGTATGGGGTGAGCAATTCCTGCTTTATTTCAGGGCTGTGAGCTCTGCCTTTTTGGGGGGAATCTCAAGCTGGATTAGAGCAGCTGTATCTGGTGTGCGTTGCTTCCTCTTCAATGGTTCTCACCTCATAATCTCCAGTCTGGGGCTCCAAACGTGGTTTGTCTGCTCCTACATCATCCCGCTTTATGGCTGTAATGCATAGTGCCATGTGTTAATTGCACCAATACAGAATTTTTAAGGGCATTCTGTGCATCATTATCATGTATTAAATTACATTCTGCATCTCTTCTGACTTCATTTTGCAACCCGATGGGGTTTAAGGATTGCCTGGGCTCCTCTGATCAGTGGTGTGAGATCTGTGCAGCAGGTAATGAACATCGCAAGCCCCACGTTGGTGCACTGCTTGTGTGCAGGTTTGCGATGCGGTCCAACTCCCCCACAGTGACCATCCACAGGTGGATCAGGTTGCTCAGAGCCTGACCCCGTTTCACCTTGAAAGGGATAGCACATTCACCACATCTCTGGCAACCTGTTCCACCGCCTCACCACCCTCACTGTGGAAGACATTTCTTGTATATCTAACCTCAATTGTCCCTTCTTCTTTCCTTTAGGCATTGAAAGGCTGTTACCAGGTCACCTTGGCGCCTTCACTTCTCCAGGCTGAACAGCCCAGCTCTCTCTTCTTGTAAGAGAGGTGTTCCATCTCTCGGTTCATATTTGCGGCTGTACTCTGGATGTGCTCCCACAGCTCCATGTTTCTCCTGCACTGAGGACTCCACATCCAGATGCAGCACTCGAGGTGAGGCCTCACCAGCGCAGAGCAGAGGGGCGGGGATCGCCTCCCTTCGCCTGCTGACTACGCTGCGCATCTTTGGATGCAGCTCAGGATACAGTTGGCTTTCTGGGCTGGAGGGGCACATTGCTGATTTGTGTCCAGCTCCCACCCATCAGTACTCCCAAGGCCTTATGGGGCAGGACTGCACTCAGTCCT
>NW_022208381.1:2131-95129 GCF_004143745.1 Phasianus colchicus
GTCATCCAGGATGATCTGTTCCATGATCTTCCCAGGCACAGAGGTGAGACTCACCGGCCTGTAGTTCCTGTGCTCCTCCTTGCTCCCCTTCTTGTAAATGGGAGTGACGTGACCCTTCCTCCAGTCATCCGGGACCACACCAGACAGCCACGACTTCTCAAATATGATGGAGAGCGGCTCGGCAACCACCTCAGCCAGCTCCTTCAGAACCCTGGGATGCACACCATCCGGCCCCATAGACTTGTACACATTCAGTCTCATGAGGCGGTCTCGGACCTGCTCTGTCCTCACAGCGGGGGGGGATTTACCACCCCAGTCCCCACCCAGAGGTGTAGGGATGCAGGGCTCAGGGACAGAAGAAGTCCTGGCTGCCAGTGAAGACCGAAGCAAAGAACTCATTCAGTACCTCAGCCTTCTCTCCATCCGTTGAAACCAGTTCTCCTTTTACATTTACCAAAGGAGGTATCCCATCAGGATGCTCAAAGAGTCCACAGAAGGCAATAAGGGGAACCACAACATTGACTCGTTAACTCCCACTGGTCCACTGGTGATGTTCTGATGCGGAACACTGGGATATTCTTAATGATGTAAACATCGTGGTACAGCAACGAGTGGAGGGAAATGTCCAACTAAGTTACATAAGAAAGAGCATCTTTTTGAATCCACCTTTAAGAAAGGTGGCACGGTTCAGCCAACAAAGGGCATGGCTTCAGGATGCCTGGGGGAGGCATTTCTGTATTGCAGTGACAGCGTTGACAGCACTGCTTTCTTCCATCATTGCAGGTCTGTCACTTTGCTCAAGTTGCCTTAACTCACCTCCACTAGCCCCATGGGAGAAAAGGCAGTGCCCTGTAAGATGGCTGAAGGCTTAATCTGAATGGTGATTAGTATTTACACTGTTATCCTGTTGTCCTCACGTGCTGGTATTTGATATCACTTGAGATACTGATATGAATTCTGCAGGTCTCCTGTCAGAGCTCACACAGAATCAGATTTGAGTCTAAATATCAGTGTTTAAATCCCTTCTCCCTACCTCCGTCCCAGTCTTTGCTAAGAAAAACAGAAGTTGTTTTAAAGGTAAGTGGGAAACCATTAAACCTGTACACTTCAAAGCACTTAATCTTCAACGTTTCTGGAACCACGACGACAGACAGATTACTTTTCATTGTCCATCACAGACCTACAGGAGTTGGAAGAGACTTCAACAGGTCAGCACGTCCAGCCCCCAATAATAGTGCAGCAATGTATGCATGTAGAAGAATTATGACCTTACTCAACTCTGAAGGAAAAAGCACCTTGAACAATAAACTCAAAGTCCAAAAGTTACTTAAACTATCTAGATCCTAGTCAGTGAGATCTCCAGCCCTCTTTTAAACAGTCGTATGGCATTAAGAATTAAAAACTTTCTAAGCACGGGTGTGTGTTGTGTCCTGCTCCCTTCCTTTATTATGAAAGCTGTATGCACTATCTACAGGAAGTCAGCAATCCAGTCCTACAATTTCTTTCTTCTGGGCATTGTTTTTAACCCAGTAAATTTGTTCATACAGCTGCTTCCGAAAAGAAACATGAAAGAAAGGATGGTTTCCAATATGATAATGCCTCCCCTTCACCAATATTAGGAACAAAGACTTTGAAGAAGACTGGCCTGTCAGATGATTTATTTTTTCAGAGTTTGAACCAAAAGCTGTGTATTTCTTACCAAACAGTGCTGAAGATGATGACCACATTAACAGCTCTCAAGATGTTTCACAGAATGGCAGAGGTTAGAAAGAATCTCCGGAGGTCATCTTGTCCAAAGTCTCTGCTCAGGCAGAGCCTCCTACCTGCAGCAAGATGCCCAGCCTTCTGGATGCCACCAAGGATGGAGCACCCAGAACTCCTCAGGGCAACCTGTGAATGTGCGCAGTCACCTTCGGTGAGAAAGTGTTTCTTGATCTTCAGTCAGAACCTCCTGTTTTAATGTGTGCCCATTGCTTCCAGTCCTGCTGCTGCACCTATAGGAGCCTGCATCCATCTTCTGTGTGCTGTCCCTTTGGCTATTTGTACACACGGGTGGCTGAGCTGGCCCTGAGCCTTCCGTAAGCTGAAAAGACCCAGCTTTTCTTTCTCTCAGGGAGTCCATAACTAGAGAGATTAGTACCTCAGGTGCAGCCTCAGCAGTGCTGCTGTCATCAGCAGGCTGTTGCAGGTACAGTGTAATCTCTGTCCCTTCCTCCAGTCCTTTGATTTCTTTCAAAACTAATTACACTGCACTCCAGCCCAACAGAGCGGGTGCGAAGTGCACTGAAAATATAAGTATTAAGAGATTACTCTGAAAGAATTTCTCCACTGTTAATGGTTTTGGCAGTTGCTCTACGTACAGTTAGGAATAAGGGTTAGTGTTATCACCTTGTTTATCTCTGAGTAAGAAGGTATTTGTTATCACTGTACATGGGTATGGCTTCAGTGACTGTATTACTATTACTGGTTGCTCACTGTCATAAACTTGCTGATGTAGATCTTGGAAGTGTGGTAAATTATTTTCTTGAGGACACAGAACAGGGGAAGGAATTAAATCAGCAGTATCATGCTGAGCTACAGAAGACTGCTAGCGTTGGACAGTTTTCGTTGCCATCCTGTCTCATGTGGATTATTCAAAGAAACAAGTGAGAATTAAAATATGACAGGATACGATTGGTGGGGTCCTGCTCCAATACAGACAATGAGAAAATAAAGTTGAAGCTTTCTTCTGTATCTTAGTACCTAGGATAACATGAAACAACACACTGAACTCCTTGAAAATAAGTTTAATTTTATCCATTAGAAATATTATCCCCATAGGTCCACCTTTCCACAAAGGCTTAGATTTTAAAGTAACAGAGCTCACATTTCTTTTGAATTAATAAACAGCTAGATGATTAATTTCAATATTAGATTCAGAATCTGGTCAGCTGGATAAGAAAGGAAGTCAATATCAGATAATCAGGAAGGAATAAAAATTAAACGTATGCTGTCAGTTAGTTTTTGGACCACTAAATATAACACAGAACTGAACTTAGCAGTCAAAGGAAATGGACCAAATACATAAAAACCAGCATATGATCTTCAATAGTTCCACAGATTCTGTCAGCATTTTAATGACTTTTGCACCACGTAAAGTAAATCAAATCCAACTACAATTTTCAGTTGCCATTCAAAACTAAAAAAAAGTTGTTTTCTTTAATGGGCAAAAGTGACAAGTTTCCTGATACACAGAATCATTCAGCATGGTCAGCAAGCCTTTCAAAAGGCCTGTTTAAAAGAACAAAAATCCAAGAAACCACTGTTCAGTTTACGGTTCGTTCTTCTAACTTCATTATTACTGATTAGTTTTGTCGTGCTCACCAAAAGCAGGCCTGTACCTGCGAGGCTGTGCCCAGTATTTTTGATTATGATGCCATTTTACGAATCATGTAGTTCAGAATGCCTCCATTGTGGAAGTAAGTGAGTTCCACGTCCGTGTCAAACCTCATGATGGCATGAAAGGTTTTTCCAGTATCCAGCTGTTGAGGTCAAAGAGAATTGTTCAAGCAGCAGAACTTATCGCATGATAGTAAAATACAGGCTGTTATGATAGTTTTCTAATCTTAATAGCTCAAATGAACAGCAAGTAGACATCAGTACTTCTTTTTAAGACAAGGGGCCACACCAGACCACAGCCAACATCTTCAGAGTAAGTTGGCTTGAAACAAGCCATAATAAGCAGAATATGGAGACTCCTTGCACCGCACTTACTGTCTCTTAACAGATTTAAGGTTGATACAAGCCTAGTGGCACGTAAGCTGACCACTCAATCAAGTGGTTATACTAACTATCAATGTTTTTCTGTGTAGTCATTCTCCTTGCTTAGGTACAACAGCAACGCTAATTGCATTAGCATTCACTAGAGCTCTGTATGGGAAGAAGAAAGTCAGGAGCAGGAAGTGAATCAAACTACCTCAGTTTTGCTGAAAGCTATTTTCATCAGTGACTTTATAATAAACTGATGAATTCGCTGGGATCTACGCTTTCCCAATTTCAGGATGTTAATTGGGAGTACATAGACAGCATTTGTAGGCTACTCCACAATACAGGACTGCTTTGTGCTGAATGAAGCTGTTTAAGAATGCTGCTTTTATCTCCCATCATTGCTTTCAACGATGGGAGAATTACTGCTTCCTCGGAATAACAGAATGTCAGGGATTGGAAGGGACATCAAAAGATCATCTAGTCCAATCCCCTGCCCTCAATTCTTTTGCCTTCCTGAAAAGAGAGATTACTGGAAAAAACACTGTTTGTAGAGACAGTTGATTCAAGTAGCAGCCCTTAGGCATTTCATACCTTGATCTCGATATTCATCTGTGGTTTTAGATTCTCAGGAATTATAATTGTGTAACGTTCTCTTCCACTGAGTCCTAAAGTCCTTGCATCCTCCCCAGGTAAATATTGCAGAGGAATCACTCCCATCCCTACAAGGTTGCTCCGATGAATCCTCTCATAGCTTTCAGCAAGCACAGCCTTGACGCCCTGGGAAGTACACAATGGGTATGCTTATCCAGATGGCTCAGGATAGACCTTCTGTTCTCACAGGAATAAAACTGGTAACCTTTCATTTACCGACTGTCACTAGTCAGTAGGTACTGCTACTCAGTGGACTGTCCACAATAACTTGATTATATGTCAACTTTTAAACATCTTAAAAAGAAAGATTGCCAAAAAAGTACACGCACTTTTCTGGGAATTCTGTGTAATTTTCCTGTGTGTTTTTTGTAGACTTCTTTGTGTTACACGTAGAGTACCAATAGTAATTTTTGTAATTTTTGCTACTTCAGTGTTCTCCTACCCTAGATGTTCCAGATGTACATTTTACTGATCTTTACATGCCTACGTGCAAATACAGTTTACACAAAATTCACCATTGCAATAGAAATTTTAAAAACTCAGGCAAATGTAATCCTAAACACTAACCCTCTTAATTCGTTGCTTAAAAATGCACACAACTTTTGCATTCAAAAACTGCTTACCAAGAAAACTTGAATCACCTTGAAAAGGCTGCTGAATAATGTAGGACAGGATACAGAACAAGACAGATGTTCCACTGTACCTGGATTTACACCATGATCCAATAACAATATTGATAGGAATTCCTGACCTGCATGGTGAAGCAATGCTAAATATCAAGTTCACTAATACTTCACTTAATGCACTTTATATCTTCTCTGATAAGCAAGCTGAAGAAAGCAGTCTGAAGCAGACCCAAGGCTTATTGGGCTGTATGATGCAAGACTAAAGAAAATGGCCTTGCTGGTGTATAGAAAGCTAGCTGAAGCTCAGTCATGCATTCCTGCCTAAATGGGCTCTATGAATATTTGAATATATTTGCAAATGTACTGTGGCTCTTGGATTCAGATTGTACTTCATAATAGCTTCTGATATCCAGAATGAGAATAAGCTACCTACGATAATGCTGTAAGCTACTCATCCTGAAAAAGTGAGTGAACTTCTAAGTATTCTCCTCCTCCTACTTTACTTGAGTTACTTACCAAGAGGAACGGCCCTTTGGCTGCCCAGTCTCTTGAGCTTCCTGCACCATATTCCTTCCCAGCAAGCACAATCAATGGATGGCCAGCCTGCTTGTATCTTTCTGCAGCATCGAACACATCCAGCTGCAATGAAAATATCAAACACTTTATATACTATTGGGGGTGGAAATACACTTCTGTGGAAATAAGAAAATTGTGTTTTCACATTAAGAGCTGAAGCCCACACTTTATGCCAAGCTCCACGTTAAGTTACACGGCACTTTGTGATTCCTAGCCTGAACACATTTCTACCACAGCCCACACTTTCCATTCTCACTACTACAATGGTTCTGCTCTCCACTGTTAAGCCTGAGAGCACCACCTTATGCAGTTATGTGTGACCTGCTGCCCTGAGTCAATGAATCTTCAGTCTCCTCTTTAGTTTTACTTAAAAGGTGCTGAAATAAATGACGTAACCTGTAAGAAGGAGAGCTAGTGCTAATCCAATCTACTGCCAAGGAACCTCATTTTAAAGCAGCATGTATACTTACTGTTTCTCCTGAAGGGAAATGGACAGTTTGAGGTCCCTGTTTATCAATAAATTTATTCACCAGACGAATGTTTGCAAATGTTCCTCTGGCCATGACAGCATCATTCCCTCTGCGAGAACCATAGGAATTGAACTCTCGAGGAGTCAAGCTATTAATGAAAAACAGGACTGTTGGTTTAAATACAGTCATTAGCTAGTGGCCCTGAAGCAGCTATGGATCGCTCCCATCATGGCAGTTGCACCCAGTTCTCTGGTGTTTCTATGGTTATTTAAAGAAGAAAAAAAGAACAGGAAAAGAAAAAAAGTGGAAGAAAAAAGAATAGAAGTCTGCCTACTTAGCCTGGACACAGAAAGCAGCTGTACTGGTATTCTCACCCTGTGCCCTACAAAACATATCTGACAGTAATGCAGAGATACTGCTACGTTGGGTCAGGAGAAGCAATACAATCCTTTCTTACAAATCATGAAACAGCTTTTCTCAGCTTCACTTAATAGCTGGCTACTGAAATTTGTCATGGTTATTTCTATTACCACAGCATTAGAGATACCACTGTGATAAATACCTATAGGGCAAAGAGGGAATCTTTGCTGGAAGTGAGAACTGAGGGAGAAAAATTATGTTTGAAAATATGGATGTGGGAATGAAAGGAGAATCCACACTAAGCAGTAAGGAAAAAAAAAAAAATCACAAGAATATGACATAAAACTGAACTGTTTATATTGGACTATATTCAGAAGGGAGGTATTTAGATTTCAAAGTGGGCCAAAGAAGCCAAAACAGTTAATTGTCAGTAGACCGCACAGTTTTTATCAATTTTCTCTCCAAATTTATTAAATCTAGTGAAAATACTTGATTTCTAAACTGTCAGTACTGTTCCTCAAAACTCCACAGAATTTGTAAGCAAGGCTAAACCAGAGAATAAATAACTTATATTACATGTGCAGAGTGAATAGGGAGACTCAGGAAAGCCTGTTTTTGTCTTAAATTGAGCCCACAGTACTGAACTGACAGGCTGTCCATAGCAAAGAAGCAGTTTACAACAGCTTGTAGGCCGAACACAATAGCTCTGCCAGTCATTGCAGCTGCACTGAAACCCAAACGACTGTTGTTCATAATATCCTAGCTACGTGAAATTGCTGTACAAGCTACAAGTGAATACAGAACCAGTTTTTGGCCCCAAGGACTGTGACGATTCTGCTTTGATAGGGAAGAAAAGAACCTCATTCCTTTATTTATGAATTGACTTAGTAAAAAAACTAGCCTGAACCATCATCTTTCATAAAAACATCTTCAGTTCTCAAGTTGAATACATCTGCATACCCTACACAAGCTTTTAGAACCAGTGTCAAATGCTGAAACAACACAGGAATGCTTTCCTTTCTTCTTTTACGTATTCTCCAAGCATCATCCAAAGTACACAAGTGTCTATGAACAGACAGCTGACAGTGTGTCCATAACATGTCATAGTAACTGTGGCTCGTTTCCTCTTGCCAATTTGTAACAGGAACAAGAATGTAGTGCTTACCCTCTGCTGGTCAAATAACGGGCTGCAGGACTATTCCTTGCTATATTTCCAGCTGGTGATATGTGGTCCGTTGTCACAGAATCTCCAAAATTCAATAGGACATAAGCATCTTCTATAGTTTTGGGCTTCTGCAGAGCCAAAGTCTAAGCCACCACAAATGCAAAGAACATGATTTTAAAATGATACACAATTTCCTTACCTTTCTCAAAAAGACAAAATATGTAGAGCCTCTCTTTTCATATAGGTTAGGATAAAGTAAAAAATGGTATGAAAGATATAGTCATTCTTAAACCAAGTATGATGTCCTGGCTGCCTGTCAGCAAATTCATGTATGTATAAAATAGATGAGGCAAAAAAGCTAGCTGAGGGCTTCAACAGCACATGCATGAACACAGAGGAAAATCCATGACTTCTAGACATCTGCACGCACCGAAATTTGCATTTTCTTTTCAACAATGCTGAAACTGCATCTGAGTGCTGAATTAACTAGTGCAAAATGCAGGCAAGAAGATATATGGGCTCCTTTCCTTTTCCTTCATTTGTTTTGTTACTACTCAAAACTATCCCAGCTTTACAAGAAAGGCAAATTTTCAAAAATCTTGGAGCAATAGCGAATGCTTGTAATTTTTAGATTTGCTTGTGCCTGTGTATTGAAATGAATGAGTGCAATGATAACATCTCAGAAATGAAGCAGACTATCATGGATGCTTCCAGGCCCCTTGATGTGCCTCTCCTTCATCCTCCAGATTAGTCATGGTTGCTATAGTGTTTGGCCTGATTCAAAGGGGAAGTGCACACTTACCAGACCATCAAAGAAAGGTGGAGACTTGATATAAGTTGACTTTGGATTCCAAGTATATAGCTTGTCTGAGGGAGCATCTAAGGCATTCCAAGATTCATTTACTGTCTGAAAAACACATAAACATTCCACCTCTAAGTTTTCAGAAGCAACTGATTTGATTTCTGCAAAAGCCTTGCATTTTTTTCAGGCTTTTGGGAAGTTCTTGTGCCACTATATTCTTTTTTTGCTTTGTTTTAATGACTCTACCTATTAAAAGAAAGAGTAAGGAAACGCAAGCACACTCCCTTCATTGCAGAAGAGCTACTCACCCAGTTTTCTAGCATTTATCTATGTTATGGAGGCAGATAACACTTTCTAATTCTCAAGGAAACTTTCCTACCATGTAAACCCCAAGAACATTTTGTTTCAGTACCTGAGGAAGACTTACAGGAATAGCTTACCAAGAACAAGTTTTTCTCTGCCATTAATGCTATCAAGTAACGCAGATGAATTTTATGTCATCTGAAGAAAAATATCTGAGAGGCTGGAACATCTCACTTTCTAATATCAGCCTAAAAAATAACTGTTTAAAGTCCATAATCTGCAATATTCAGGACACGACTAGCCATAAGAACTAATTACATAGCTAGGAGCCATTTGAAATAATAAATAAAATCTCACTTGAATATTGTCACAACCAGAGCAACAGCAACAGAAGGAAAAGGTTCTTTTCACTGTCAAAACCTATTCACTTAACATCTTCAGAATAGCACAGCACTTATAAATAAAACCACTTCCCAAAGAATTAATTTACCTCTATTTTTTGGTAGACCTCCTTGAACATCCCAGGAATAACAAACTGACGCTCAACAGCCTGTATCTCATTTCGTGTTGGCCAGATGTCTTTCAGGAAAATCTTCTTCCCTGAAGCATTTATTCCTGTATAAATTGATAATGTTATACCTGCTGTATACGTGTTCCATTAAGAAAAATAAATAAAAGATATCTTGTGCACTCCAGCTGTGCATTCCTCCTAACCCAACAAAAACTCACGAGAAATACCCTTTTTCAACTACAAGAATCTGATGGATGATAGCCTCATGAACTTGATGCCTGTACATATGCCTACTTTTGTGATTCCTACTCGTCTGTCAGAATATTTGTACAATAATTTAGGTTAGAAAGGATCTATAACATTTGTCAAGTTGAACCACCTACTCAAAGAAAGTCTATTAGATCAGGCTGCTCATGAAAAACCACCACCCATATAAAATCAAAATGTCTCCCATGGAATTAGAACATAGGGCAAAAATGGCTTTCCCCTTCCTCCAACACATAGACTCAATTTTTGCTCTGCTGCTTGACAATTGCATGCTTAGTATCCCAGACGTACTCACACGTTTGAAGTACCTCCTTGGGACAAACGTTTCTTAAGAGCTCGATTCCAACTAGTTCCATTTATAAGGTATGAGAAGAAGCATCCCACAGTGTCTTACCCAAAGGCTCTTTCTCAAAGTCAATCCGGACAGTTCCTGCAATTGCGTAGGCTATCACCAGTGGTGGAGAGGCTAGGTAGTTAGCACGGGTGTTGGGATGCACACGCCCTTCAAAGTTCCTGTTGCCAGACAAAACACCCACTGCTACGAGGTCTCCCTGCAAAAGTTTGAGACAAGAAAGCTGGTGCAGCAGGTTTGCAGAGTTGCATCATGCTGCAACATCAGTTAAGAGGAGAGACAAAGACCTGTCTCCTTCCAAATGATCCCCAAGTACTTCCCACAGAAAATGAACTGCATTTACTTCATGCACACTTGAGAAGGTTTAGCTCAATACTGCACAGAGAATAACTTACCTATATAAAACGCACATGGAAATCTGACTGATGCATACCTGTAAAATGGCTTCAACAACGGAGTCTGGCAAGGGTCCACTATTGCCAATACAAGTCATACAGCCATAACCCACTACATCAAACCTAGACAGGGCACGAAGATCAGCAAGGAATTAAAACACTATTTTGGAGCTAGGTGTTTAACTCCTTAGCAATTGGTAAGGCTTACTTTCAGAAGATGTACTGTTTTAACAAATCCACTTCTGCTGAAAACAGCATTTTCAAGAATGACCACTTTTTACTATTGCAATGACATTCCATTTGCTGAACACAGCAAAGAGCTGGGAAACTCCTGCTATCTAGCAAGATGAACAACAATACACTGTCATTTATGCTATTTTAAAACAATTATTCTTGAAAAAGAATCCGTTTTCCTACATAGAAACATGAGTCTTCAAGAAGGCAGCAAGCCGTTTCCCCTCCTGGAACTAAGTCAGCCAGCACGACTGGCAGCAATGCTGTTTTGAATTAATTCATGCAGGGGCATGTTGTAGGCCATCTGCCATATCTTTTAATCTGTGCAGATTAAGAGTTATTCCACTGCAACACTTGGCAGTGCTTACAGTTAAGCACTGGACAACAGTAAGAAAAGCTCACTTACCCTAGTTGAGAAAGGTAACTCATGACTCCACTCTCTCTCAGATAGTAAGTGACAACTCCACTTCCTGGGGACAGGCTAGTTTTAATGTAAGGCTTCACTGTCAAACCAGCTTCAACAGCTTTCTTGGCAAGCAATCCTGAAAAATGCGAAGGATAGTTGCAGTTTTTCCTGGAAGTCGAATAGTTTGGTGGATCAACAGGGTAACAGCAGTGTCATTAAATAAGTGGAGAGTAGAAAAGGACTACAGCACTAGTTAGAGGGTAACCAGCTAGAGCACAAGTGCACTGCTGAACTGTAAACCCAGTCTGCAATTTCTGTTTCATTAGAAAGTCATCGGAAATTACATTCAACAAAATGCACACAGGGGTGCCATGCAGACATTCAGGACTCCACTGGTTAAACAAACAATAGCCATAAGTCAAACATCTCACCAAAAATGCAATAAAGGATTGTTACCTTCCCACCTCTGGCAGTTTAGTGCTGAAATAAGAACCCATTGGTGCACTCAGACATATTGCTTCTGAGTACAGCAACTGGTCCTCATCACAATTCATTACTGGAGTGCTATTTTACCAATCCTTATTTGCAATGTGCATAGAGATGATCTTGTGGAACAGGTATGTTGCCAGAAACGGATAGATTCTGACCTTCTGTTTAAATGAGTAGTTCATATGCAGAGGAATGTTCAGAAAACAAACCTTCTCCAGCTCCTTACCAGGACGATACGGTAATTTTTACCTTTTTAAAATTTTAAATGGTAAGTTTTCTCCAAAACACGCTTACTTGGATAAGAAAGTGTATGTGAGCTCTGCTGTGATCCAGCATGAGCTCTAGCAGAAAGATAATCACCACACTAGTTTGTTTTTTGTCAGCTGTTGGGCATTCCATTAGACACATCCTGGAGAACTCTTCTTAGAGTATTCTGTGATCTACCGTTAGATTTGGAGGCCTAACAGTAGATCACATATCAAAAAAGTGGCCCCATTCTTGATATTGCTGAGGCCACCTAGCTGTCAGAGACAGCTGTTGTGAACAGGAGTTCCTGGATACTCGGTAACCATGAACAGATGATCATCCTAAGATCTGAGAGGCTGACAGCCCCTCTGAAAGTGTTGGCTTCTGCTTTCCTGCAAATACCAGCTCTGAAAAGAATGCAAAATCAAACTCTAAACCAGGCAAGGCAATGACATGAGAAATCTTAATCCAACTCTTTTTCTAAATCAGATAAGGCTGTCAAGGCTACTACAAATATGCACACTGTCCATACAAACATACAGCCCTCCCATACCATATAGAGCACAGAATATACTCTTGTAGATTGAAAAACTTTCCATATTTTGGGTTTCCTTTAGCACTGTACGTTTTATTTAATTTCAAACTCCACTTTGAATAAGAAATTATCATTTTTGCTGTGGATATCTCTGAGGGTTCTCAAGAAGGTTGTGTATAAACAGTTACCACAGACTGAAAGAATTATTCTTTCCCTGCTTGACAAGGCCAAAGAGTAAGGCAGCAAAGGTTACAGCTGCTACTGGATCTGAGTGAATATCCAGTTGAGATCCTTGGCACTGCATTTTTCAGGCTGCTGTGTACTACACTGTAGTGAATGCATTCAGAGTACTAACTTGATGGTATCTGCAGAGACTTCTGTGCATTAAACTTTTTGAGCCAGTAAAATAATTAGGCCGAAAGACCAGAATCTTATGCCACAGAGAAGTAAAATGCACACCATTAGCCTGGAAGCCAAAGGTTTGAGGAAACTATACTACATTGGTGGAACAACCGAAGGATACCTAGAACTAAAGGAAAAAAACTGAGCAAAGACAGTCTGCCTGAAGGAAAACCACTTCTCGATCCTCAGAAGAAAGAAACACAGCTCAGCAACTGTGATTGTTATCAGGATGGACCTCATCCAGTTGGATTAAGGACAAGTGAACTGGGAAACATTAACCCTGTTCCTCTCTAAGGTGCAAGAAACAGAGATGGCTTGTGATGCTGCTGGAGCACTGAAGATGGAAGAAAACGAATCACAAATTTTTACAGATGAAGAGGAAAACAAATGTTTACCTCATGTTTCTTCCAAGGAGAGCTCTGGCAAATAAAGTATCTTCTCAGCCATCAGCTTTTCACAGAATCTCTGGCTACTGGCTGAAAGTGAGCAATTTAAGACCACGGATAGCCTTACTTATTGACTATGCTGCAATCTTTGAATAAATGTTTAAGGTAGAAGTACTGGGTAGGAAAGGACCTTTGAGAGTTTTTCACACTGAAACCAAGCAAAACTTGAATCACTGATTTAATCTGCACAGATTCACCAAAATAAAATGTGACTGCAAAAGGCCTCCCTCACTTCCTGAATTTCCAGCAAAGGAAAAAGCACTTGCCACTCATAGGAAGGTACATCAGTTGCTCCAGAACAAACCAACTCCCACAGTATTCTGGTGGGAGGGATGGAGGGTCCAATAACATAAGTCTTGGCAACATAGGAGATGAGGACAACAGAAAACATTCTGATCTTTATTTCCTTCTGTCTGTTTTCAGGTATTTTAAGGTAGCTAGCTTTGCCATGGCTTTCTGTAAGAGTCAAGCTCTAGATTCTTAGCAGTAGAGATATATATATAAATAACAATAACCACATACTATTAATTTCAAAAGATAGCTTCCCTTACAAACTCTTTTAAGTGGTACTTCCTGATTGGTACTGCTATCAATCAGGAGTTGTACTATGGCACTGCTGATCCCAACCAGTGGGAATCTTTGCCATATGTTCAATCATTTCAATACTTCTCTACAATACATCTGAAGATCACCTTAGAGATACAATACGTTGCTGAAACACGAGCTGTATCTTACTGACAGACAAATGTATAAGGCAGCTTGTTTGGTACAGTTATCTTAGCTCAAATTTTATCTATTCATATTCACACCAACTGTATTATATTATAATATTTGCATGGTGATAAGCAAGAGAGTGGGAGAAAAAAGTCCACCTAGGACCATTTCTTGGACACAGTTCAGGTGAAAATGACAAGGCTCTGGGGGACAGAAATTCCAGAGAACACATTTTTCCTCATTTATTTGTCCCTACCTACCCTCAGACAATTGTTCAGACAGCTAAGCATACGCCTCATACTGTGCTGATAGAGAAAAGCACCTCCAGATTTAAAATAACAGACCCTTCTTCACTGACCCTTTCCCTGTGGTGCTGACTTTCAGTAGTCCCTCCTCTACTCCTATCACAGATCTACAGAGCAGCTTTTGTGCATCTAATCAAGTATCAGAGGTGCTGGTTAATTCAGCTCCAGTTTGACCTGGAGAGAAAACAGCGCAGGAAAAATACACTTACTTCAACCCACATTTCCAGCTATTATGTCCAGAATTTCTTCTGCTATTCCTTAAGGACTACTCTCAATTCTAGTATGCCAAATGACGAAAACAGAGTTAGTGTTGTCTTTGTCTTCACAACACACAGCCAGAGCCATAGAAACACTGCTGCACATAAAACCGAGCAGATATACTTACCTGCTCCCAACATGACTGAGGGGTTACTGGTATTAGTACAGCTTGTAATGGCAGCAATCACTACTGAGCCATGAGATAGCTCGAAGTCGCAGCCCTCAAAGTTAAATTTGACTATGCTGTTGTGTCGATCTGGGGCAATCTGGAATCCCTTGAATCCTTGCTGTAAGAGGAAAAAGAAAAAAAATCAAATAGGATGCCTCTAATGTAAGTATTTTGACTGGAAACCAACTGCAAACTCCATGACTGAGAAGTGTCTGCAGTCACACCAGTGCTTGCACTGGTGCTGGAGGTTTGCATCTTTGGTCAAAGTGATGGACAAAAATAATTTCCATGGCTCTATATCCTGTTCTCTTTTTACTGGTAAAACAGCATTCAAAGCAAAAGTATTTGTGTTTTCTTCCTGCATGAATTTATCCCCCTTTGGTTTAATCAGATGCTTCTGACCTACTTGCTCTGGATTCCTGATCACATACTGGAAAGCAAAAATTCCCCATGATAGTCTTGCTACACAGCCTAGTTCTGAGATGTTAGCCATAAAACGAAAGACTTTTAAGCAGTGAACATCAAGAAACACAAACGTATGTTACAAGATGATTTGAGAGGCAAAAGTCTGACAGTTGATAAAGAGCAAGAAGACACCGTTTGCAGCATAAAGCAGTAAGTTTAGAGATTTGGAAGGATAAGGTCCCTTAATGCAATTAGAAACGTAACAAAATCACTGCAGTTAAAACTTCTTGACTTAAATCACTGAAGTTCTGCACTGCTATTTAGCAGGTAGAGTTATTGTATAAGGTTATCAGGGAGGGATATCATATCAAGTAAAGATTCAAACTGATTTTGTAACTTTACAAGTTTGGGCACAATATTTTGAACTAAAATCCTGCTTTTCTTTCAGTGATAGTCTTTCATTGGATGATGTAGAGACAAGCATTTAATTCTCTACATATCTTTTATTCTGTCGTCAACACCAATGTGAAAGAGTCATAGAGACAGAAGCAGCTTTGAATTGCTGAATCTAGCTTGAGCAGTGAACACAAACCTACCTTACAGAGCTCAAGGCTTAACACACTTTGAAAGCTCTGATGTGGAGCTGGCCTGTCATCACACAGGACAGTGCAGCAGCTACTTTGTCCAAACTACAACAATACCCAACATAGCTTTTTTTTAGAGATCCCAATCACACACTGAACCTGCATTAGGCCTAATACTGGTCTAAAATCAGAAGGAACTGTAGGATAGCAACAGTTTCAGGTGAAAGAACATTCAAAAGGAATGACATCATTTTCTATACTGCATTCAAGCACCAATCAAGCACTTTCATTCACTTTTCAACAGGAAGGCAAGGAACAAACTAGTCAATTCCAGAATGTATTTCCTAAACTATTTTAGAAGCTCGCATTAGTTTGTAGACACACATGTTCCCAGTCACCTTTGCTCCCAGACAAGTCTCAAAGTCCTTCTTCATATCTGACACAGCAACTTTGTCCTGGGGTCTTTTTGGTCCGCTGCAGCAAGGCACAACAGTATGAAGATCCAACTCAACAACCTATTCAGTAAGAACAGCAGAGAGGGATTCAGCATTTACGACAAGCTGAAGCTAGTTAAGTCACATGTGAGCTCTGCTTCACTGCTGAATGAATGCTAAGTCTGCACATTTTTATGTTTATAAAAATTATCAGAGACATGAGATGGGAAAGATCAGAAGAGAAGGAACAGATCTACACTGAGACCCTGCTAGCTCCCAGGTGTGGCTCCTAGAAGTATCCCAACCATTGAAAGATCAACGTGTGATGGAATCATCTGAACAGTGCAGATGGTGTAGAGAATTATGTCCTTTCACATACTAGCAACAGGACCCTTTTCAGAAAACAGTGCTTGGAGAAATTCTGATACTAGCATAAACCAGAACAGCCTATGTGCACCCTAGGGAAAATATTCAGAGCTTATTAGGAAACACAAGAAATTATCACAGTTTCTTATTCCTCACCCACGTTTCAAATTTTATAGTGTTTCCTTCTTCTTTTTTTTTTTTTTTTAATAAGCATACAAAACTGAACATAAGTTACAAAATTGGAACTAATCTTGAGTTGCCTAGATACAGACTACGATCTTGATTTTTTTTGCTCAGAAAACAGCTTGTTTGGTATGCAGTTAGCATACAAAGCTTCGAAGTCTCCTTATCATGCAGTAAAATAAGTTGCTGAACATGCAAGGGAAAAACATGAGACAAGGCCTACAGAGAACACATCTGCATTATCTTCAAGAACTCTGTTCATTTCTGGACCAGCGTTCTCAAAAATACATGGAACCAGTCGTGCTATCAGCAGCAGCCAGAGTTCAGCTGACAGTTTATACCGATGACCAAATTTTCACACCTGGAGACTCAGCTAGCTGGCTCAATTCAGAACTCAGTGGAATAAGACAGCTGTACAGAAAAAGTCAAAGGAACAGAAGGAGGAGTACCTTGACTAGTTTTAGGTTCTTTAAAAAAGAGATAATAATCACATTAAAATAGGGCAGGGCATAAAAAAAGGGAGTCAAAAGACAGTAATTTCTAACCTGTGTGAAGTCTGGATCCTGAGAGGAGTTCTTGAAATCTCTCAGCATTCCCACAGCCTCAAGATATTTTTTGGTGCACAGAACTTTCTCTTTATCACGGCCTGTGGTGAAAGCAAGACACAGGAAAAAAAAAAAAAAAACACAAGTGGACCTGAGGAACTACTATGTGACAGAAAGTAAAACAGGCTATTTCACACTGTTCACACTGCACTGTGCACAAAAGGGCTCTTTCAACACATGTACTAGGGACTCATTAGAAACAGAGTAATTGAGCAGACAGTGGCTTTTGCAGAACAAAAGCAGATTAGGTTCCTGCTTCTGTAATCTGGACAGCCAACGTTCAAGGAGGGCTAAGCAGACAGTTACAAGACAACCTAAAATTCTGCTCTTCCTAAATACAGCTATTAACACCAAAAGCAAGAAACAAGCTGAATAAGCAAATTCTTGATAAAAATATATGATAAAAGCTTCAAGCTTATAAAGGCTTCACCATATACGCTTTGGGCTTTAATTCATGTCTCTTCTTGTAGCTAACCTGTTTGCACCAGGTATCCAATGCTGATATCATCCACTGGGAAATAGGCAGCTGTTGCTCCATACTCTGGACACATATTGGCAATGGTGGCTCGGTCAGCAATTGACAGCTGGGCTACACCAGGGCCAAAGAACTCCACGAATTTACCCACGACTCCGACTTGGCGAAGGTGCTATTATAAAAATATAGTGACTACATCATTGATAGTTATCAAGAGACTTATGTAAAAATTCTATACACATTTTAAAGCAGGAAACTATATATAGTAAGCTATATTAGAAAAAAAAAAAAGAACAGAGAGCTGCAAATTTCCAAGAAGATAAAACACAGGCATGTGGTGTTCCTTCTGAACATACTCTTCCTCTCACTTAAATTAGTGTCCATCTTCAAATAACTGTGTTTATCTTAACTTCACTCTCTAAGTAGAAAACAGTATGTGCTTTTTTGCCAGTGAACTCTTGCAGACAGGGGAACAAGAATGGCCATCTCCACAAGAATCAAACTGCAAATGTTTGAAAACACACGACATTTGGATGAACTAAAAAAAAAATTAGCTTTCCCCAGCTGGAGGTTCTCTCTAAAGCCAGCAACCCATCATGAACATATCTACCATACTGCTGAGCTTCAACTCAACATTACTGCTGACTCAGTTAATAGTCTGAATTCAGTCACAAGCCACAAAGTGAATAAACACATTATGAGCATGTGAGCAAAATGCCTGTAAATCAAAGACCTCGGACTGCAGTACTTACTGTTTTCAGCTTCTACATTGCCTCATTCTAAGTGTGGCCTTCAAAACAGAGCCATTCTGTTTACTTTGATGATAAAGAATGGAGAACTTTGTACAAATACTGCCGTTCCAGAATGGGCCTACACGTGAGGAATTAAACAGGCCTTTAGGTACCAGCACTCTGCTCTATTTTATCTACGTTTTGGGAAACAGATTTGCATAGCAAATTTGGGTAGTAGATTCCAATCCACAGAGCAATAAGTCAGAAGGATCAAAACAACTACATGGAAGTATACACAGGGATCCTAAGTGGCTCTTAGAGCGCATGCGGTTTTCAGAATTAATGACAAAAAAAAAAAAGGCATGTTCATTACCTTGGTAATGGTGAGCACTATGTCAGTAGATGTTACCAGGGGCTGAGGGTTTCCTAGCAGCTTATAACCAACCACTTCTGGAAGCACCATGCTGATCGGCTGACCCAACATCACTGCTTCTGCTTCAATGCCACCAACACCTGGAAGCAACAACTAAATCATCAGACTATCCAAAAGACACAAAAGAGTCCTAGTAGTATATAAACCTATAAGTATTTTATGCTGACTTAAGTTGAGAGAAGACACACAGTAAAACAGGGCTGAGACCTCTGTAAACAGTCATTTGTCTTCAGTTTTTGCAGAGCTGGTTTTTTTTTTGCAAGGCTAAGCTTTAGTTTCATATTTCTAGCCTTGATCCTCAGCTATCAGATGAGATATTAGATAAATCTAAGTAATTCACTCAGAAGAGACTTGGATTTCACAGTGAACATGCAAATGTTTCATTTGAAGACTTAAACGTGCCATGAATAAACAGAACAAAACTCCTGACAGGGCACAGAACACTGGCGTGCTGTTTGTGAAATGTACTGTAACTACTGGTTACCAATCAAAAGCAGAAAAGTTGTTTTACAGGAAGGAAAGTTTACTGTACTCAAAAGGTATAGGCTGTTCCCTGCACATACCCCAGCCAAGTACTCCCAAGCCATCTACCATGGTGGTGTGCGAGTCAGTGCCCACCACACTGTCGGGATAGTAGTAGCCATCCTGATCCATCACCACTCTTGCTAAGTATTCCAGGTTCACTTGGTGGATGATCCCGGAGCCTGGTGGAATAATCCTCATGTTTTTAAAAGCCTGAGAGCCCCACTGAAACAAAAAGTAGAGTCAAAAGTTTTTGACACATGTGAGCACTGGAAGAATTTATGTTTGTTCCATCTTTGGTCATGCAAATAAGATTAACTACTTCAGTACCTTTAAGAACTCAAACCTTTCTTTGTTCCTTTCAAATTCCAAATCCTGATTCTTTTGCAAGCTGTCTGATCTGCAAGTGAAAATAATCATCTGTCACAATCAAAAGGGTCCACCTGAGATTTATGTATGGTCAAATACGCCCCAACGGTGAAAGAAGAGTTACTAGCTAATTTTAATGCTGATCAATCTCAGCTTTTAATGTCATCACAGCAGCAAAGAAAAGGTAATCAATATTGCTTGTATTATTTAACAAGTTCAGTTTAAATCTGAGCACTAGTCTGCATATCATACAGATGGTTGGCTTGAAACCTGTATTTTAGGAAAAGGTAGACTATGCATCAGAGCAAGGTGAAGTTTCCACAGCCTTGATAAATACAAGGATTATCAGCAAAGAAGAAAAGGAACACAACTACCTTGCAGTTTAAAGTTAAGCTGTAGCTATCCCTGTGGTTTAAGACAGAGGGTTAACAAACTTTCCACTTATATCAGCTCTCAACCCAGGGCTGAAGAGTTTGAAAGAACTAAAGCCCAGGACTGGCCAATATTCCCTCCAAACCTACAAGGTCCGAGTAGAATCAGAAAAAGGCTGGGACAAAAAGTAACTATAAGCAAAAAATTATCTAAGTAAAGTCCTGAATAGGACTGATAAAATGAAAGTTATCAAAATAGACAGGAAAAGTGATCAAAACAGTGGGAAAGTGAGGGGGGGGAAAAAATTGTACTACTTTCGAAAGATCTAATAAAAATGATGCAGATGTCATTTACAAATTTTAAAACATTAGGCTTCTAGTTTATTAAACTGCTGCTAAAGCACCTACTAACTCACTGATGAGTCTTATTTTTAATTTTGTGACTGTTCCTTAATTCCTTAGTGTTAAGATTCACAATAATACCTCTACAAAAATTTAGAGGCAGCTCATTTTTGACAGGAGCGTATGTTCAAAATTTTTTGGCCTTTTTTCTCCCATCAGCTGCAAAACCGAAGCAGTGAGCTTGTGCCTCTATAAGCCTTTAGCCAAAAATATTTAAAAAAAAAAAAAAAAATGGAAGGAAAAAAATGGTTACATTTAAAAACTTTCCGTCAACATTCCGCTCCGAAACAAGTTTTATGTTACATCTCTGCTCAGAAGTTCATTATTTTCATTTAGCAGAGCCCTTGAAATATTGGCATTGCTAAAATGTTCTTTGTGTTCTTTAATTTCTACTTATTACTCTTTTTTTGCCCACTTCAAAACTCTCTCTTACAGAGGACAATAAATACAGAGTGTTTTTGCAGGCAAGGCAATTGCAGACCAACAAACTTCAGAAGTTTGGTACACAGAAGGAAACCACAGAGAAATACGCAATGATCTGTTTCAAAGAGTATTTTAGTAGGCTCATGTTTACATATTAGGGTAAAAGGAACCCTCCATAAAGGTCTTAGATTTAATTGTGAGTCTAGTGAACATTTGTCTGCCTGTAGCCATTCAGGATTGGCTTGCATTGCGCTTCTTTCCTATACTTTTAGCAGTCATATTAATCAATATCTTGTGCTCTTCCCCGTGGAGGCAGAGAATCAGCAAACAGCTGGTCAGGGCAGCTCAGGTCTGCTCTTACACAAATAAGGAAGAAAGGAGAGAGTCTTGCCTATCCTTTCCAGGAAGCCTCAAAGGTCAAAAAGTGCAAGTGGAAAAAAGCTATTTCTGAACAACTAATAATAATGCAGTATTATTATGGAAAACTGTGATCACCACAGGTCTGGACTGGGCCTGTTTCTACTGACATTCAGTCCAGGCTTGTGTGGCTGAGAAAGACATTACAGAAAGAATAAAATTTCTATTTTGTTCACAGCAACTGATGCAAAGCTTTAACTTCATCATTTCTCAGGTTCTAATGCTTAGAATATCTCCAATTACATTACCAGCTTACTAACGTTAAGAAGTAAAAAATGTTTTGTATCCTTACCGCCTGTTAAAATCAACCTGGATGGAGTGATCTATCACTAGATCAGCAGGACAGATAGGATTGATTTTTTCAGGGTCCCCACCAAGTTTCTTCACAGCATCACGCATTGCAGCAAAGTCAACAACAGCAGGTACCCCTCTGTAATAGAAGATAATTAGGCAATGTGAAAGGAGAAAAAAAAAAGGCAAAACAAATTCAGCCAAACTCCTGAGACTCAGAACAGACGCCTGAAGCCACACAGGAAGCAAACTGTGGTCTCATCCTAAGTCTTGGGATCATTATTCTACTTCAGAGTCAGCACTCTAAGGCAGATGAATTCAGAACTACAGGACAGGATGAACTGTATCTACATTCTGAGTGCTGTAACAATGAAAAAACAAAACCAAAATTCATCAAAGTTCATCAAGGAGATTAACATGCTTGGCTGGGACTCTAGAAAAAATAGTTCAATTCAGCATTCCTTTGGGACCTTGAATTTGTTTCTCTTCTTTTGCTCGGTTCTGCTCTCCTTCCCAGTATGCTTTAAAGAAAAACAGAAACAGAACAAAAGTTTGGGGCAGGCGGAGCAGTAAAACAATAATGTCTTTTCCATTCTCTGCCATGTTTTTTCAGCTGATTTCAGGGCAAAGACCATCCATTCCAAGGTTTGTAAAATGCAGGAGAATCTTCTTCCTGATTTGAAAAGTGCCTTCCACGCCTCTGCTAGTTCTACTGGCAGAGCAGGGTATTCAAGACCTCTTAAAGATCAAAGGGCACGACTACAGAACACCTCTATTTTCAGAAGTGGATTTCATTTGGGAAACCCTCTTGCACATCAACGAATCCCACTGTGCTATTTGCTGAGACAAAAACTGTTGTCTGTGATGTGTCTGTAATAATTTAATATCACTCAGTATCTCACAAAGAACAAGCTTTTGCAAGAGTAGCCCCAGGGAGCAAGAATTTGTTCTGGACTCCTGATTATGATATTATAATTTTAAAATATAGCAGAAGAACTGCAGGAAGAATCATGGCTGAGGTGTCAGGAACCTCTGGGGGGTCCTCTGGTCCAACCATCCTTCTCAGGCAGGGCCATCTACAGCACACTGCCCAGGCTTATGCATATCTCCAAGGACAGAACCTCTGCAATGTCTCCTGGAGACCTCCTGTTTTTCAACCCATTGCTTTCTGTTTGTCTGCCACTGGCACCACTGGAAGGAGCCTCACTCCATTCTCTTCGCACCCTCCATGCAGATACTTACATAAACTGGTAAGAACTGTCACTCCCCACCCCAAGCCTTCTTTTCTCCAAGCAAAAAAGGCTCCACATCATCTAGCATTCAACACTATCAGCCGTTGATGTTTGATAGCTTAAAGCAGATTGTTGGCTTTTTTCCCCCAGAATATGCATACATCATGGAAAGAAGCCAATGCTGCATTAAGGATGGATTTGAGGGAGGGCAGAGGTGGAAGAAGGTGAGAGGAAGATCCATTTACCAATTTACAAACCTCATGCAACTGAAAAGAAACAGATACAATACTCATCTATATACTCAGAAAAACAGAGCATGATTGCAGAACAGTGAAATCTAGTAAATTCAATAATCCTAATGCATGATCTATGAATGTAATTGTTACGTGGCTGCTGTAAGGCTACCAAAAGCTCCATTTTCTAAAAGCTCCCACTCAGGAACATGTTCTTAAATACAGCTGCTCGGCAGATTTAAAACAAATTTTTTATAATTCAGCTGGAAAGAAAGGAATAAGATAAGCAGTAACAAAGGGAACAAAGCTTGCTTGAAAACTGGTTGCCTCCATACTCTTTTTTTTTTTTTAAGGCTTGCAACAGCCAACAGCCAAAAATGAGTATCTAGTAAACCAGCTTTTTTTGTTGTTTTTTTTTTTTTTAATCAAAGCTCAACATCTTCAAAAGTTGAGCTGTATTGGGCCCCCATCCAGTGGCCATCCTTTGGGGAAATACAAACCAGCAGGTACAACAGGCAAGACACATTACAGTCCTGAAGAACAAAATAAAGTGACAGCTTAGCAGCACAGGGCTTGCCACGGAAGAACTGAAATCTCAGCTTCTGTACAAAGGTACAGGACAAAGGTTCAAAGTAATGTGGACTTTCATGTCAAAAGCCCTATTAAAAACAGTTAGAAGTTACTGTTTCACCTGAAAATTTACTTTTCACATCTATCAGGGACACACTAACATATGGGTATTACCACCACTGCAATAACAGGGCCTAGTTTCAGAGTCCATCAGGTAGGAATCTCAACTGACATTTTTGAGGAAAAGCAGACATTCATTTTTTCAAAAGTCTTAAAAAATATACACTTGGAATAATAGTGATTTAGAACAGAAAGCAATGATGGGGCTTATAAATGAGGACTGAAAAGTGTAAAACATTAAAAGCTAGAGCCTCTCCAGAAATAAACTGAAAAAGAAAACCAGGAGAAAAAAAAAAAAGAAACCAGCAAAATCTCTCATTCTAAGTTTCTTCATTTGCATGCAAACATATCCATCTTACTTTCTCTCCTTTTTTGGGGACCTTCATGAAGATATTTATTTCTGCATCTCAGAGGTACTTCATCTACACTTTCATTATAAGCATTTGCCTCCCCAAGAGCTGTCTGCATAATAATATCCAGGAAAGGTGAACATAGTCTCTCCCAGCATTTCATTGCTATTATTTCTTTCAGCTCATCCTCTCCATCCCAAGCTAAGTACTCCTGCAGTTTCAAAAACCCCTCTTGCTACCTGTGGAGAGCATCAGACTCACGTGAAATCTTGCAGAATAACTCGTGCAGGCTTAAATGGCACTTCAACATTCTTATGTTGCACCACTTTCCAGTTGAGAATATTCTCAACATCTTGCTTCTTCACTAGGAACTCATCACAGTTTCGTATCGCTGCTTCTAAGAGGACTCGAATAGAAAATGGAAGGCGTCCTGCATGGGCAAGAGGTAATAAATAAAGAGGTGTATAAACGCAATAGAAAAATACAATTTTCTGCCTAGAATAATTGAAAATATAGTTTAGATGAACCATTTTCTTCTTCTCAAGAGAATGAAAGTGAACTGCAGTATTTGTGCATCTGCTAAACTTTTACTTCAAGACAGAAATATGTAGGCCACTCCAAAAGCAATGCCTCCTAATTATTTCCAGAGAAACTACAACAGATACAAAGAACACAATAACATCAATGCAGGAGAAAGTTGTCTTCTCTCTGGCCTGACTGTAGAAACTTGAGCCTTCAGCTTATTCAGCATTACAACGTGGACAGAGTTGATGGTATGACCAGACTCCAGGAAATCCAGAAGGATCACCCCTTTCCTATTCCAAGAGCCAGCACACATCACTTTACCTGGTGAGGGCTGCATCTTGAACTTTTTCTTCTTGGGGCCATTCACACACCACCCCCCAGTGGACTACCATTTTGACTATGGCTTATGAAGGTGACAACACATCTTGTCACCAGTAACAGTTACTTTCATCTTCATACTGGTTAAATAGCTCCTGACAGACTTGCTTACAGTGTTCTTTCCATTCCTGTCTGAGTAATCCTGGGACCTACCTGCCACAAACTTTGTGAGATTCCAACACTGCCACCATTATCTCCAATGTATTGGAGCAGATATTCAGCTCTGTACACAGCTCCCTAATTGCAATCCACTGCTTCACGTGGACGACCTGATCGAGATGCTCTTCATTTCACGGTGTGACAGCAGTGCAAGGCCATTCAGAACATGGCTTGTCTTTCACATCACTGCTGCAACTGCTGAAACACATCGCTCACCACCTCACAGTACTCATGTCCACCATTTTGTGTCCATAACCATTCAAAAAGCACCAATTAATGTCAATGGATGCAGTGTTTTCCACAGGGAGGAATTCAATGACACACCTTTGCTTCATCTGCACTTCCACACCAGACACCATTCTGTCAGAACACCCCTCTGCTGCCATTTGTTGCATGACAACAAGATGTAAGGGAAAATTGGTGGGAAGATTCAACCTTTACTGCCACACCACCAGCATCTGGCCCTGATATCATGAGTCAATAAAGTAGAAAGCATTACTTTTGGCTTAATCCTTGTACATGTGAGATGTTACCAAAGATTAGAATAGCTTTGACAGCCCTACCATAAGTAATGGGTATGAAGAAAAGGTAAAAGCTTATCTGCAATAATGGATGTTTGAGATCCCCTCTTGAAATATTTCAATTCAAAAAAAAACCCTGAGAAGTCTGTTGTAATGTTCTATCCAGGGTCCCAGAGACATAGAAGTCATCTCATCACTTAGAATCACTTGCACTTGTGGTTTTTTTGTTGGTTGGTAATTCACCACCACCGCCACAGTCAGTTGGTATGTTACTCCATCTCTCTGCTGGACTGTGAGAATTTCACCCTTTTTTTTTTTTTTCTTTACAGAACATGGAGCTTATTCCTCTTGGGATTCTGAAATAAGACAACTGCTGATAACATACATGCATTTGCCTGGCTCTTAAGACTCATCTTTGCTTTCCAGAGACCACGTCCACAGTTAATTTACACGGTATCTGAGCTTGCAATGGATATACATTTAATATTCAAACAAAATGTTCCTTCTCTTCCAAGCTTGTTTCCTGAATTCTTCCTAATCACTTGTTTTCTCTTTGAAGGAAGAGAAACACTCCACACAGGCAGCTATAAGCTATAGATACTGGCTTTCTAGGTCAGTGGCATGGATTGTAAGGTTTTCAACAGTGACACACAGAAGTTGTCTAAGAACCTTCAGGAAGTGTCAGTGAGAAAAAGCATCTTCAGAAACAATTCTCACCTCTATTCATTGTTCCTTTTATATTTGAACAATTTTTCTGGATGATTTAGCTATATCAGAGTCAGGTCATTTCCAGCCTTTCACAGCTGTGGAGTGAAAACTTAAATCTGGCTAGCCCTCCTTATTCATTTTGGAAAAACACAACTGCAACGTGCAGTTTGCCTGCACAACATGATGAGAAAAATAACACTATCAACTCGTTGGTACTTCTGTAATTCTAAGTTTCCAGAAATAAATTCTGCTTTTTGGTTTTCAAGAAATATCTTCTGAATTCATACTTCTCTTTGTGACTGTACAGTCACAGATTCGTTATCACCCAACGCTGCAGTGCCTCTGGTACTGTTCACCAAAGCTAATTAAATGCTTTCCCTGTGTTGTCAACGTACCATATCTCACGTCTTCCAATTTGCTCAGATTAAAGAACTTCTTCAGAGGCTGTGTAGCATCTAGTGGCTCCACAATCTGTACAAAAGGGTTGCTCATGGTTATTAAAGACACCTCGAGTCCCTAAAATACAAAAGAAAAAGAATTAGCACTGTTTTCACAGTATCTGTCCCACGTGCAAAAGACACACTCCACAGCCCCACAAAATATCTGTTCCATATATATGCAAAGCCTATGCAAGACAAAAAGGCACACCACAGCCTGTATTAGTAGTGCCCTTTCCCTGCAATCCGCTTGTAATATGTCCTCAGAAATAAAAGGTGTGCAAGAAGATAAGAGCATTGTAAAAATTTAAGAGGCATCACATGACTTACAAAACAAGTTCAATGTCTGCACTGACATTGCTTGCACTACTGTCTTCTTCAGGCTACTTCTGGACAGCCCTCTGAGCCCCTGTGATGCAGTAACTACAGCAGTGCAATCTCGTTCCTGAAGTGGCAGTAGTTGAAAGCTAAACAGATAAGTCATCTGCATTCAAAATTAAAAATCAGCATAATTCAACCAAACAGAACCACGATGATTTAGAAGGAGTTACACAGTAAGATTACCAACCCTATCTGAATATTTGAAAAACAAGGAGTCCTCTTGCCGTCAGCAAGATTTCATTCCCCACGAAAAGAAAATTAAGGCTGACTCTACTGTGAGATGGTTTTTGTGGCTATCCTAGCAGTTCAATGGGCAAAATATCCCACTAGGATATAGGACTTTTCACGCTCACTTACATGAGTTAAATGTAAACGTGTCCATGAATATTTCCAACATCAAGGCACAAAATGGCCTGAATTCACACTGGAAACACCTCTCCATCTTCAGAAAAGTTTAGCTGCATGTGAACTGCCTGCTGAAACAGTTCCTAGGACACTAGCACCTGAATTCTATCCAAAGCTCTTCTGGGAACGCTTTAGGCTGACATATGCCTGGGAACAAGCCAATGATTTGAGAAAAAGACGACTGTTTCCCCCCTTTGCCTGGCAACGTGATTATCTTTCTATTAAGAAAAAAAAAAAAAAAAGAGAGAGAGAGATAAAACTCAGTTGCTGTTTTCACACATTACTGTTCCTGTCTTCTTTCAAGTAACATTATCTCCCTGTGTCTCAGCTTTTCAAACAAGCAACGACAAAAAAACAGTATGAAATGCACCACTTTGACAAGCCTCCAGGACTGGTGCAAATGGCTGCACAAAGACCAGTACTTGTTAGTCGTAATGTGTCACGTTAATGATTTGTCAGGCCAAAGGCTGAATTAGTTTATTTCACCCACCGGATACCATTGACTCTTCAAGAAATACAAATAGACGGAGAATTATGGAATCATTTGAGTTGAAAGGGACCTTTAAAGGTCATCTAGTCCACCTCCTCTGCAATGAGCCTACAGCTCCATCAGAGCTTGGTCCAGCCTGACCCTGAGCATCTTCAGGGATGGAGCAGTCACTAGGTCTCTGGGCAACCTGTTCAGCACTTCACCACTCTTACCATAACAAACTTTTTCCTTATGTCCAATGTAAATCTCCCCTCGTTTAGTTTGAAATCATTTCCCCTTGTCCTATCACAGCAGACCCTTCTAAAGAGTCTGTCCCCTTCTTTCTTGGGGAGGGGTCACTCAGTATCTATGGCTCCTCCACTCAGTCTCCCCCCAGATCCTTGTCTTCTCCAGGCTCTCAGCCTGTCCTTCCAAGAGGTGCTCCATCTCTTGTGTTGGATTCTTAAAGCACTCCAGCACAAATCACATCTCACAGATTTTCAAGTTAACAACAGTTAGGGGTGAGACAGACGGAGAGGGAGGGAAAAATGAAAATCTGGGGAATGAAGTATTGAGATAAGAAATATAAGAAAGGAAAATGCCCAGTATTCTGCCACACAAAACAAGGGAAACTTCAAAAGAACGTCGAAGGAAGTTAGAAAGGTAAGAAAATTAACAGACTGCAACCATCAAAACAACTGAAGTTAAAAAGAGGCACTGCTTACTTACTAAAGACTACAAATCTGAACGTGGAAATTCCCTCTTTCAGGGGGGGGAAAAAAAAAAAAAAAAAGCTTACTCCATAGCATTCACAGACAACTTACCTTGATTTCTTTGCAATATTTTTTTTTTTTTTTGTCCTTGTATAAAGCCAAAGACCATTTACTTTTTGCACTGGGGCCTGTATTGCCCTAAAATTCTGCTGCTACTGACATATCACCTCTTATATTCCCAACTACAAGTAATTTTCCGAGATTCCTTAGGCCAACTTTGCAGATACGAGTCCTTCACACAATCTCATCAAATTTTGGTCGTCCTCTTCTTTGGCAAGCATGACTCACACAGGTATTCTTCTTCTAAAGTAACCTCAATGCTTCTTGGACTGAGCACGATTGAAATGAACTTCTTTTCTCTGACTGCAAACTATGATCTTAATGAGTTTTATTTTCTGCCTTCCAAGATGAGAATTTTATTTTATAGAATACTCATTTCTTGTGGAAAAGCCTGGCAGATAAAGCAGATCATTACTTCAATATGACCATATGACTTCACTGTACTCACCTGATATACTTTTATCTCAGTACAAATTGCACCAGGAACAATTTCTCATTTAAGCCAATGTCCTGGCAACCCACAGAGGCAATTCAATCACACGTTATTGACTTGTTACCATTTCTTTGCTCTCATCAGTTAGCTAAACAAAGGTGCCAAACTGTGAGGTCGCCAAGGCTCACATGCATGTTCTCTTATCCTGCCTGGTCAAAGTGACACAAACAAACCTTCCAATCTCGTAAGCTCCATGGAGCCCCAAGCAAGAATTAAAGTATAGAGAATAAATAGCAAATTCTTAACATCATTGCTGCAAATTTGCAGCACAAATCCATGAACAGTCTACTGTTTTTTCCAAATAAATTATAAACAAAACGGCCAAAGCACTGCACTCGAGTTGCTGACCTGCCTAAAAGTTGTGAGGAAGCAATACTCTGCAGGTTAAATCCACTACAAAAAAATAAAAAAATAAAAAATCATACAATCACAAAATGAATCCTAGAATGGCTTGACTTGGAAGGGACCTTAAAGATCATGTAATTCCAACACTCTCCTGTGGACAGGGCTGCCACCCACTGGATCAAGCTGCCCAGGGCCCTTCCAGCCTGGTTTTGAACACCTTCAGGGATGGGGCACCACAGCTTCACTGGGTATCTAATCTAAACCTCCTTTTTCAGTTTACGGTTTCCTCTTGTCCTATCACTATCAGAACCTGTAAAAGAATCAGTCTCTTTCCTGCCTACAAGCTCACTTTAACACTGGAAGGCCACAGCAAGGTCTCCCCAGAGCCTTCTCCAGGAAGAAAATGCCCAGTTCCCTCAACCTTTCTTCATAGGTTATGTCATAAGCAACTTGCTGTACTCGATTGCGTTACCTAGATCTCTGATGAAGACATTGAAAACCATTGGGACCAAGACAGAATGCTGGGGGACACACCACTCATCCACCAACATCCACCTGGATGCAGAGCCATTGACCACAGTCCTCTGCTTGCAACTATCCAGCCAATTCCTGCTCCGTCAAATAGCTCACCTATGAAATCCATATCCCTCCAATTTAGGGATAAGAACGTGGTGTGGGCCCATACTGAAGGCTTTGCTCAAACCCAAGGAGATGACATCCTTTGTCCACTCATTCCATCGCAGAAGGCCACCAGACTGTCTGAAGTAATCACCGCGGTGGGTACAGATTAACTTGAGATTGCAACACAGCGTATTTATTCACTTCTTGCTTGCACCAAAATGTAAATATGCAATGAGGTTAGCCAGCATCTGCCTGCCAAACACTGGCTCAGTATGCAGGGGTCACAATGCACGGTCACAGCAACAGCTGAACATACAGACTGAAGAAAGCGCTGGATCTGCAGCCTGATGGCCTCCAAACTGTTTGCACAGAGGTCACGTCTGAAATGGGGCTCTGTATGCACACCCTCAGGAAGGCAGAAGTGCAAATGAAGAGCTTTCTCATGGTAACAACCACAAACCACCCACAGAAGCCTCCTGGCTCTGGAGGACAGCATTAACTGCTGCCTACACTTAGGTCTCTGACTAGCCAGACCCTGGACACCCATTCCCCTGCCTCTGTACAATTCTGGACACTTTCCTATGATTTCAGTGGCTTCATGCAACTGATTTATCTTAGAAAATGGTTCAAAAGGGAAGCAACGTAGGTTTCCCTTCAGACTGCTTTGCAAAGCCAAAGAAAACTATTTTAAACTCAGTTTAGCATCTTTAAGGCTACATAAATGTACAGTGGATCAGAAAGCTAAGAAAACAGATGATTTTACAGAACCAGAATTCAGAGCACAAGCACATTAAGACTGAGGGGGGCAGATTTTCCATAAAAGTTATAGCAAAAATAATTTCAGGCAAACACAAAGAGAAAACTAGCAAGAGAAGCTTTTGGGTAGAGAAAAAAGACTAAAGTTAACAGAAAGTATCATAATAGAGAAGACCACCACAAACCCAATGACTTGCATAAAAACTGCTAGGTCTTCGAAAAGCTTCCTTCAGTCTCACAGCATCCATGCCTTTGTGACTACATACTTGAAGCTGAATCTGGAATAAGGATGTTTAGCTTTTAAGCATCACCTACACAAATCTGCCATTTTGCAGTATGGTAAATTTCACTTTCTTCTATCATAATCTACTAAAGTAGCAACATTCCTTCCTTTGTGCAGTCCCTTTCAAATATCATCTGCCAGGACACAAATCCTCATTACTTTAGCCTTTTCAAAGGTTGTATGATTTGTATAAGGTGAACAAGATGAACTACAATTTTACTTCGCTCTTTCCTGTGCCAACTAACACAGGCTGGCAAACACTGGTATTGTTTATATTAATGCTGAACATCTTTAAATCTAAACTCCTTCATTATTAATAGTTACCCATTCAGAGTGCTATGCCAATGCAGTTGCTCAGCACTGTGTCACTCACCTTCGCATCCCATTGGAGTATATTTTGAATTTTCACACAGACTGCACATCAGCTCCTCATAAAGGTGTTTTCAGGCTTTCTTGCATCCCAGCTCCAGAACTCTCTCCCCCGCAGAAGCAAAAGTGCAGAAAGATTCTAAGCACAGGCATGGAAACCATGAATACCAAGAGGGGAAGATTTATTTGGACTAGGCCATAACTTTCCAAATATAAAACAAGGAAGCTGTTTTTCATGCACGTAACACTTGCCCTTCCAAGCAGAGAATCAACTCTTAGCTAAAACAGCTGTTCCTTAAACTACCACTGGAAATGATATAGGAGGGTTCATAGCTCTCCAGCAACAAAACTTTGTATTGTGATACTCTAACAACGCACTCAGACTAGCAAAATATGCGTACATCATCCTCACTCTATCTGTATTGAGTCAATCAGTAAACTCAGTATTCACCACGATAGATCAGACATGTCCTTGCAACAACAGACTAGCAGGAGAACGTGTTGTGACGTACATGCAGATCTCTGTGGTAGACCACACCACTGGATGACCATCTCAGCAGTACACTGTCCTGGTTTCAGCAGGACTAGAGTTACTTTTCTTCACAGTGATTGGTATGATGCTGTGTTTGGATTTAGGAGAAAAACAACATCGATACCATATTAGTGTTTTAGTTGTTGCTGGGTGGTGCTTGCACTGAATGGAAGCCTTTTCTGCTTCTCATGCTGCCTTGCCAGTGAGGAGCTAGGGCTGCATAAGGAGCTGGGAGGGGGACAGAATCAACCCAGCTGACCCAAAGGCATGTTCCACACCATACGTATTCATGATGAACCATAAAAAAAATGCAGGGAATTGGCTGAACAGGCAGCCATTTTGCAGGACTGAGGAGGCACTGGTCAGTAGGTGGTGAAAACTTGCATTGCGCATCACTTCTTCTATGTGTATATAGATGATATTATTATTATTACTTTCCCTTCCTTTTCTGTCTTATCAAATTGCCTTTATCTCAGCCAAAGAGTTATGCCTTTTTTGCCCCCCCCAATTTTCTCTTCTGTCCCAGTGCAAGGAAGTGAGAGAACAGCTTGCTGGTGCTCAGCTGCCTGCTGGGGTTAAGCCACAACAAATCACTTCTCTTTCATTTCATCTTTGCTATCTCAGTTATTGCACAACGTGGCCAATAACTTCGGCCAACAGGCCAATATGACTGCCAAACAACTCCATCAAATTCAAAAAGTCATGGATGTCAGGTGAAGTTCTCAGTGACTGGAAAAAGGAAAAAGTCCCTTGCAGTTTTAAGAGAGGAAGGCCCAGGAAACTACAGGCTGGTAAGCCTCACCATCGTGCTTGAGAAAATCATGGAAAACATCTTCCTGGAAGCTACAGTAAGGCAACACATGGATATGATCAGGGACAATGATGGTAACAGCATCAGTGGACAACGGAAGAGCAACTGATGTCATCTATCTAGACTTGTGCAAAACCTTCAATACAATCCCACACCACATTCTTACCTCTAATTTAGAAATATATGGATTTGGATAGTTATTCAGTGGGTAAATAATTGGTTGGATACTCGCTGCCAGAGGGTTGTGGTCGATGGCTCTATGTCCAAGCAGATACAGGTGACAAGCAGTGCCCCATTCAGGACTTTTCAACATCTTAATCAATGATATAGACAGTGGGATCAAGTGTACTCTCAGCAAGTTTTCTGATGACATCAAGATGAGCGATGCATTCGACACGACAGATGGAAGGCATGCCATCCAAAGGGATCTAGACAAGCTTGGAAAGTGGATCCACAGGAACTTACTGAGATCCAACAAGGCAACGTGCAAGGTGTTGCACTTGGGTCTGGGCAATTCTAAGTATGCACAGAGATCAGAAGAAGAACTCACAGAAAGTAGCCCTGGGAAAAATGACCTGGGGGTTCTGATGGATGAAATTTATGGTTGGACTGGATGAGCTTGTAGGTCTTTTCCAACCTTGGTGTTTCTGTGATTCTATGAAAAGCTTTAAAAGAGCCAACAGGTCACGCTTGTAGCCCAAAAGGCCCACTGTATCGTGGGCTGCATCAAAACAAGAGTGTCCAATAGAGAAGGGAGGTGATTGTCTCCCTCTGCCCTTATGAGGCCTTACCTGGAGTAATGCATCCAAACCTAGGAACCGAAGCACAAGAAAGACATGGATCTCTTGGAATAGGTCCAGCACATACCACCCATGCCCAACCTGATCACATCTATACCATCTCTACCAACAGCTGCGATAACTGCTCCCTCTCCAGCCAGTACAAGTTATTTACCTTAGTTTTGCCTACTCAACTGGTTGACATTTTGTGTGCCTATGTGGTTGTAAAAATCTGAGAGGAGCTGCTACAGAGCAGCAGATTACCAAGTTGTAAATCCATCAAGACAATACTGAGCATGCCACTTCTGACATTAGTTAAGAATTACGTATCGCTGAAGAGCACTTCTTAAACCTAGGTTTACTGTTCTCCTTCCTAATAGAAAGTGAGTGTCTGCAATTTACACAGCTCTACTTATGGTTTCACATTCTGCTCGCTAAGGGCCCTCATTTGAAGGTGTTGACAACTCAACTTTCAGTTTACCTGTTACAGATTTCTTACCCATGAATCAAGATCTGGAAAGTGGAAGAAAACAGAAGGCATTCTTGCCCGTGTTAAAACCGGATGAACTTCAAGGTCCCTTAATCCCACACCACCTTGTGGTTCTGTGATTCCTTAGCAGGTCAAACAAGCAAGAAACTTCAGTCATGTTGGAATTGCAACACATTCTGTATGTACCTATCCTGCTTGAAAGAACGTTTTAAGCATGTTGGCAGAAGTCTCCATGCTTGATATGGAAGGACAGCCTCTTCAGTGTGAGTCAGGGATCTGCAATAGTAACACTATGGTAAGTAAATCCATTCACAATTTAAATGGGGTGGGTGGGGAGGGAGGTGGAACACAGATAGTTGTGTGGTACAAAAGAATTAGTTGAAAAATCCAAGTTGCTTAAGAAAAATGTTTTTGTTATCCTCGCATCTATTAAAAAAAAAAGAAATGGCCCAGCATTTGGATAAAGTTCAACACCATCACTAGAACAAGCAGAGTCTTGTTCTGTACTGTATCTAGCTATAATTACATTTGTATGCACACAGAACAGATGAGTACAACTACAGCTGCAATAAACACACAGGTTTCTTGTTCTGATTAAAAAAGCACTCACTGTTTAATACTCGCTCTACCTGTGATGGATAAGGCCACTGTATGAGAGCCAGGCAGTGCTGCCCTGATGTAAACTACCAGCAGCAAGACTTGAGTACTATTAGAGCCTTCAGAAAGAATATGTTTCTCCATTGCACAGTGAAGCCCGGAGCAACACACATCCTTAAAGAAAAGCCCACTAACTTTCTGACAGCTGAGAAACTATTCTGCTGGTATAAACCATGGCATTATTGTGCACTGGAAGAAAACACAGCAATCTGTAATGGAGTTTATTTAAAACACTCTCTGCACAACATTTCAGGGAGCCCATTTCAACTTAAAGGCTCAAAAGGAACTTTGTCCTGAAACACAAGCGAGACCCTGAACTGCTGACTTTATTGCTTCCTCTTGATATCTAAAACTTTGACTGCAACACTAAAGTGCATACATTTTCAAAGCCACAACGTGCAACACTTCAAGCACAGTGGGAAGTGTGTGTTCCTATAAATGATATACTTCACTGGCTATCATAAACATTCCAAGGATTTCACTTTGTTAGCAGTGCTGTAGTACACGCACAGGAACTGAAGATTTAGTTCAGAGATCGTGTTTGTGAAATCAAGCCTTCGTCTTTTTACAGAAACTCCAGCTCCAAGCAGGCTGGAAGTTTAGATATATCCAGTTTCAAAATATTAAAGACCCTCAAGTCATCCCTCTGGAAGGCAACCTCCTCCTCCCTCACTTGACAAAGCACACTTTTTGCTTGAGGGATCATTGAAACACTTCCCGTGTGCACATCTCACCAGCTTTTGATGATCCAGGCAAGTACACATTATCTAGTATCTTCAGACAGCCTCCAGAACACAATCTAACCATGTAGTTAACAAAACCCAGATCCTAATTAAGCAGGCAAGAGTGTTAAGGGAATGCTGTGTCAGCAGACTCACCAGTGAGTGCCCTAGTTAAAACTAGACTCTTTTTTTTTTTCCTGTAGAAAAACAAGCAACATTACACTTAAGAATAAAGGAAAGCTTATTTGAGGTTACAGTACACTGAAAATTGAATCTTTCAATATTTTTTTTTTTCCTCCCCTTAAGGAGCAACTTTAACCTTTTTCCTACTTCTGTACAAACCTGCTGCTCACTTCTCCTATCTTGGCAGTCATAGACTATTTATTCATCACTAAAAAAGCAGCATGGACTAGTTTTAACAAAGAATTAGCTTTCAGTGTCAGTACAAAAAAAATATACATATATCCAGGGGCACATGCAGAAGCGTGTTCCCAACAGTAAGTTAACATGGAAGCACTGCAAGAGAGCTGGAAATAAGCTCAGTAAGCACCTGGAAAAGTTTAGCCTGAAATTTAGTTTCAGAATGGGGGATTAAAACAGACATTTTGTTATGGGGGATTAAAAAAACATTTTGTTACTGGTATTGTTTCAAAAGCCTCATGTGAAGGTTGGAAGGATGGCAGCAGAAGAGCATGAGGAAGGAAAACAAACTGGGGGTACTGTCAATTAGCCCTCTCCTCATTACAGAGCCACCACTTGAGTTCTGTGGATTGCTTTTGCACCCATTGGAGTCCTTCTGTGTGAACTGCCACTGTTTCAGAACAATCACAAATGTGTAGGTGGAAGGATGAAGAACCGATGAAAGAATTATTAATGTTGTGAAACAAATCTGGCACCATCAGGAAGAAGCCCTGATTTTTCAGATCATGGCAAACTGCACTCTGGAAATACAGCAAGAGATTTCTCATTAATACATCTCCAGCTTAGAACTGTTTGACTGTTCATGCAGACAAATCCGACTTTCAAACCCTTTGGTTTCAGTCTGCAAGCAGCAGAACAACCGACTATCTGATAGCACTTCATCAATTTCAAGCAGCCATTACAAGAGCATACTAGCCACAGTCCCACTGGAACCAAATGAAGTTTCAACAAAACATTTCTAATCAGCTTTTTCAGAACAGTTTTCCACAAAAAGACCAGGAAAAAAGAAGAAGAAGAAAAAAAAAAAGTAGTGAGTATTTTGCAAGTTTCTGGAATCCTTGCCCTAAAATTAATCTATGCCCCGATGCCTATGACATCCCAAATATCTGGAGGAAATGTTCCACTCCTGCAGAGTGGCAACGGTGAAGGCAATAACCCTGAAAAATCCTTATCTTCCATTCACACAAACAGGGGAAACTGGAGAGAAAGACTCATCTTTACCTTCTCACTGTTTCTACGAGGGAAAGAGATCACTCCTCAATTCTAAGCCTTTCAGGAATTTGACACAGATCATAACTGCAGGTAGGGAGAAAATTTCCAGTAAAAATTACACAGTAGAAGCCCACAGTGAGAATATGTGTTAAAGAACACTAGCAAAATAGATTTCCCACTATATTTACTACTTAAATATCAATAATGTTTCTTCTATGGTTTTCTGCAATTATTGCGTAAGCTCTTCCTCATTACCAGAAACGCTTTATTAGAAATATCAAAGCGGGAGCGCATCATTCACCAGCTGACACTCAACTCAAAGGAATCAGAGAGGAGGCAAGGGTCCAATTAAAACACCGTACGGCTAGAAATGAAGTCTGAAAGACCTAAAGGCTTTGGTTCAGCACCCGCCTGCAGCGTATTCTCTGCTGTAGGAAAGCATCCGAACTGCTTCTCTGAGTTTGGAGCTTTTCAAACTCCTGAAAAGCTCTGTATGGGAATCTTCTCTGTCCTACAAAGCCCAGGATCGGTAAAATACTGACACTTCGTCAAGTCAATTCCTCACGCACATCAAAAACCCAGAGGGCGTAAGAGTCTGCCGCATTTCCTACTTCACGGGCATTAAATCCCCCTCTGCCCTTTGAAGAACCAACAATCCCCAGAAGTTCATTAGGACATTCTGATGAAGCACAATTGCTTTCAAGCCAATCGTTACAAAACAAACATCCCAATGTTAATGTTTGTCCCTAGGGTGGTCTTCCTCCGCTTTGGTATCACGGGTTGGTAACGAGCCAGCCTGAACAATGGCAGCAGCACCGCGTGCTCGCAGATATTAACTCGGCTCCGTGCGCTCGGTGACAGAACCCTCCTCTTCTTCAACTCCGCATCTCTGCTCTTTCCCCCTCTCACAGGAGCAGCGCAGCGGACAGACGGAACCCAAACGGCCGGAGCGGACCCTCCCGCAGCCCCGTTCCCGCCGCCGAGCGCTGGCAGCTCCGCCCGCAGGCAACGAACGCAGCGCGCCGCCTCAGCGCAGCCTTCCCCCCGCCGCCTCCCCCGTTAAGCGGCCGCGCCGCAGCGGCGCGCTGCCCTCAGCGCGGCCTGGGCCGCAGGATGGCCGCTCCGCGCCCGCTGGCCGCCAGGGCGGGTCCGCGCCGCCACAGCCCCGCAGGCGGCAGGGCCCGGCGCCGCACAGAGGAAGGGCGGGCGGCTCAGGGCGGGCGGGCGGCCTCCTCCCCCCCGGACCGCGTCCCCCGCTAAGCGGGAGGGCGAGTACAGCGGCCCCGCCGAGCGCCGCACTCACCGTGGAGCTCGGAGGAACGCAGCGCCGCCGCTTCCCCGCTGCCGCCGCCGCCGGCCTCGGGAGGGATGGGGCGGAGGCAGGCCGGCTCCGCCCGCAACCTCAAAGGCTTCCCGCCCACCCCCCGCCTTCGCCGGGGCGGCCGTTCGTTGAGGCGGGTGTGGTTTTCCGCTGCAGCTCGGCGTTTTTTAACCCGCTGCCCCTCGGCGCCTTGCTCTCCGGGTTGCTGTCTGCCCTCGGACGCGGGGAGGAGCTCGCTGTCCCGGCTGTCAGTACTGACAGCGTCCGGCAAGCTGACCGCGATGGCAGGCCTGGAGGAGATGCGGGAGTGCAGCGTCCTTCAGCTGAACGATGTGTGTCAGCTGCACGCCTGTGATACGACGGGGTGCATTTGGGGCTTGAGGGAAGCGTATGAGAATGCATCTAATTATAACAAAGGCGTTAGATAAAGAGGAAAGAGGGAAATAAAGGTCTGCCGGGGTTGCGGTGTTGTGTCCTTTCAGCAGGGTGGCTGACCTAGATTCGCAAATCCACTTGGTGGGGGTTAAGGTGAAATAACACTCTGGGGCCACAGATGCACATAGAATCACAGAACTGCTTGGGTCTGAAGGGTCCTGAAAGCCCACCCAGTTCCAACCCCATGCCGTGGGTAGGGCTGCCCCTCACCTGCTTGGTTGGCGTAGGGCATCTCTGGCCATGAGTATCTCCAGGGATGGGGCAACGCAGCTGTGCCAGGGCCTCACCACCCTGAGCTCTGTCATGATTTCCTAATAGTATCTTGTCTAAATCTTCATTTCGCACACACCCTTACTTACTGGCCTTCTGGAACCTCCTCTCACTTCAGTTCCAGAATTGGTTGAGTGATATTAGCCTCCTCTGGGTGTTTCTCAGGCATCATTGTGGATCCTTGTCTTGCTTCAGTTCCTGCAGCAGCTGAGACACCATGTAAATCTAAGGAAGAGCAGGCCATTCTCCGTGGTTTAACTGTATCTGTTCAGTCACACGGGACTTGTGCCTTACATGGATAAAAAGAGCTTAGATGGACTCATCCCTTACATGTGTGAAAAGAGCCTGGATATCTTACCTGTCTCTGGAGAGCATCTCGGAGAGTAGTGACAAGGAGACTTGTTGCTTAAACACCAGAAGAAGCAGATGGCCAGCAGTGTTTTTTGTTGTTGTTCTATTTTTCCCTGAAAAAACTTTGTGAAGGACAAAGAGGACTACTTGCTGACATCGCAGGAGAGGAGCAGATCTAAGGTGCATGATGTGACACAAGGAGTAAAACCAGAAGCACTGTTCTCTGCTGGAAAGGGCTGCTGGCACTTAGTGCAAGGCTAGAGATGGCTCTTCTGATGGTTTCTGGGGTAGTTTCCTGCGTACTGACCTGCACTGGCAGATCCTCCTGCCTACAGAATGTCAGGTTAGAACATGTAGATCAGGGAAAATAAATATTAGGATCTCAGGATCTAGCAAAGAAGATACACTGATTCTTGTTTTTAGCTAAATACTATAGTCCTGGCTCTGGCACACTTGATATTGATTTCAGTGGTGCACTTATGTTTCTTAGGGTCTCTCTCTCTCCTTAAGCCTGCTGTTGTATTGATACCTCTAAGGTGTTCCGTCATCTACAAAATATAGTACTTTTGAGTTATCTCTCAAAATCTTTCACAGGCTGACTTGGCTTGTGTTTGGCATAAACATCTCATGGAATAATGTGTATGCTCTCACTTCTGTTTCATAATGGAAAGACTTTTGAGAACATTTGATTGGCTTGGACATGGAGATGGACATTTATTCATAATCTTCTTTTCCAACCTTTTGCTGGAGAGATAGAATAAACTGAGTTTTTCAAAGTGAAGTCAGAGTTGTAAGCTGACAGTAGAAGGAGAAAGCCAATGTTTTACTCAGGACACTACAAAATAGTGATGATTTTGGTAGTGGGAGAAGCTGGAGAACTTTTGAAGCCTTATAGTGCCTTCCTTAGGATTTTGGATGATGCATTAATTGTTAGCATTCTTGATTTTTGTACATATTTAATTATATTAATGATATAATTTCAGTACATTCCTTTTGTTGTGATAAACTCTGGAAATAAACCTTTGGCCACTTCCTTTCAAAGAAAAGAACTGTGATTTTTGTTGTTGTTTCCAACAAAACATAGTTATAAGACCTATGCTCAACACCAAGTTTTGAATGGTTGATGAAATCCTCCATACCTAGAATGCCAGAGCAATTGCTGCAAAATCTATTTGGCCTTTGATCTCTTGGGTGGGAAACAAAGTGTAGTAAAATAGCAGGTCAGCAACAAAAATGAGTAATCTGTTTGTCAGCTCTAACTTCCCACAGTCAATATCTGCAAGGTTTGTAATTTCTGTTCCATGTGGAGGAGGCCCCAAGACCTGCTGAGGGAGGGAAGCCTTCTTAGTGCAGGCAGAAGCAGCACTTCTGCAACGTTGCTGGTTGTGTGCAAGGACACAGAGGCTGTGATGGGATTGAAAGATAGGCTGTTCCTTCAAGGGTTTATAGTAATGCTCTCTGGAGGTCATTGTAGGTTGGCTTTTGCAGTAAAGAGTGTTTGAGACTGTTATTCCTCCTAGCAGAGTTGTGGTGGTAATGTGGTTCAGGCAGTTTAATGACTGTGGTTTTGTCTCTCTCCAAAAATTGCTAGGAAGTGAGTAGGTTAACTCCATCGTTTGTATGGAAGATATTCGCTGGAATCGATTCTTGGTTTTATGAGCAGACTGCAAGGACCTCCAACAGTTTTCTTGGGCAATTGTGTCTTGTACTGAATCTGGGTTAAAGTTAAAAAAAAAGTGGAAAAAAAGCAACTTGGCTTCCTTCAGTTCTTGAACCCAAGCTGGACACAAACAGGAGTGTCACGCTTTTCATAATGTAATCCTGGGAGTTCCAGTGCTCGTGACTTCCTGTTTTTCAGAGTTTTTCATGAAATAATTTCCTAACATATGAGGAACTGTATGTCAGTACTTTGTCCTTCTCTCATTACTGGGCAATTTACAAGAGGCTGTTCTAACTTCAAGTTGCTTCTAGAAGAGCGTTCTCTGAAGGTATTCACCAAGTGGTGTACTAGGAATCCAGGGAGTGTTATCATATCTGTTCAATTTCAAGCTGATTTGGTGGACTGGTGGACAAAAACCTATGAGCTAGCAGCGTGCATTGCAGCCTAGGAAGCCAGTACACTGTGCTACATTGAAGGATGAGGGGTTTGTTGGGCAAGGTAGGAAATTCTTCCCCTATACTCCATCCTCATGAGACCCAACAGATAGTCTGGTACTGTGTTCAGCTCTGGGGCCTCCATCGTAAGACAGTCATGGACCTATTAGGGCAGAGTCCAGAGGAGGAACAAAAGGATGATCAGAGGGCTGAAGCACCACTCCTGTAGGTGTAGGCTGAAAGAGTTGTGGCTGTGCAGCCTAGGGAAGAGAAGGCTCTGGATAGACATCATTGATGCCTTCCAGTATCTAAATGGACCTAGAGGAAAGATGGGGACTCATTATCAGGGAATGCAGCGAAAGGACTATCTGTAATGATTTCAAAGTAAAAGAGGATAGATTCAGATTAGGACATTAGGAAGACCAGGTTGGATGGGGCTTTGAGCAAGCTGGTCTAGTTGGAGGTGGAACTATAGGATCCTTAAGGTCTCTTTCAATCCAAATCATTGTACAGTCCTATGACTTCACTGTCACACCTATCAACTCATTGCATTTGTTCTTATCCTGTCAAGAAGTTACAAATAAGTAGGGTTCTCACAGGGGAGCTTTCAGCTCATTACAGCTTGAAAGCCCTTGCATAAAGCATTTAGCAGATTTCTGAGTCGTGCAGATTCCACCCACAGCCTCAGCTGATCACTGAGTTTGCATCAATCCTCTGACTGCTGCCACCTGTTTCAAACTAGGCTAAGACTGGGATAAGAGAGACAGTAAATTAGAGCTTGTCAACCTGGAAGATCCAGAAGTGTTGGCCTTTCAGTGTCGTCATCTGAAAAAAGTGTCCATCAGTAGCACAATATAGGTGCATCCTCCAGCTTTTTGAAATGGACCAAATTGTTCCAGAGTGCTGTGTTTCTCCTGGGCAGCATCTAAGGGTTTATCATATTACATACTACGTTCTGTGAGTTCTGAGTTGATATTGATATGAGTTAATATTTTCAAATATATCCAGCTCTCACTAGTACCCCCAAGGAGCCATCTGCGAGCCAGAGCTTGAGAGCTGCTGAGGTGGAAGTTTTAAAGCTGCTTATGAAGGAAATCGCACTCATATTTATGTAATACATCATTTTAAGCTGTCTGAATTGTTGCTGCGCAATGCTAGTACAGCTCTGAAAAGTGAGAACCTAGAGTCTCTCAGAAATCCTGGTAGAAATACCAAAGTGAGTTCTGGGAATTTAAATAAGTGATGGCCGGCCAGCTGCTTCTCCATCTTCAGTCAAATGACTGTGCATCCTCCAAAGGAAACTGTGTGGCCAGCATATTTTAATAAATACATTATACTTTGTTTCTGATCACGGCAGTGATTTTCTTAAGTGCTTTACTTTAAATGATTCTTCATTTAACTGCGGTCAACGCTTAGTGAACATCGCTTTAGCTTCAGTATCAAAACAAAGATTTAACTTACGCCATCTGTTGGTTAAACGAGGTTTAGCAGGGGCTTTGTAGCACTCACTGACAGCTGGGGGGCAATAACGCGGAGGTCAGATTGTGATTATGCTTCCCAGCTAAAGCTCATAGGTAGAATTTTGAAGAACTCTCTCAGCACTTTTGTGGAGTACAAACATTTGTTCCATCCTGGCACTGCAACTGAAGAAAAAAGGAGGTGAGAAAGGGACAACCTGACTGCCAGCGTTAGGCTGTTAAAGCCAGACTCTGTGTTAAGCTTGCAGAATTCCTTCAGAAATGGACAACCTCTGATAAGATTGTAGTCACTGTACTGAGAATCAGAAAGAAAACCTGTGTACATTATGTAAGTACAAGTCCTGTCTCTATTAAAAGCAATGGTACAACGTGCAGTAAATGCAAAAGTATTTGCTGAGGAAATACCAGTGTATTTCTCTGCATAGCTGGATTTTAACCTGGACAAGATTCTTGAGACTGCTCACTCTAAAACAAACCCTACTCAAAGCATTTATTGTTTAAATTGTTAGTGTACATGCAGTGTACACAGTTAGGCTGGATACGTGCTGGTTTTAGTTTGTATTGCAGTTGCACTGAAGTTACCTTTCTGAGGGACACTGGCGAGAGATGTTATTTACCTGATAAACTGAAAGGGAATGAAGGAAGAGTAGAAGTAAAATAATGCAGAAGGTTGGTAAAGAATCTCTGGAGCACAGGCCCCTGTGCCATACATTAAGTGTCCAGTCTCAGTTGTTTTCAATTCACACAGGGCCTATACAACATGTAAATGTTAGTATTCTTGATTATTTGCAGTTGGCTCAGTATGAATTTAATCTCTGACATCACGTATTCTGGTGAAGTTCAGAACTTTGGGCAAGTCTTGTGAGGATGGGCTTTACTTCAGATGCTTGGCTTCCAGATGTGTAAGCAGTGAGAATGATGCTTGTCACATTAATCTTACCACCATCCCATCAAAATATTAGATGCAGATTTTTTCAGAGATACTTTTTTTTAAACTTGTACATCGTTTCTAAAATGCCTTGCATTCCTGTAAAAACAACAATGTAGTCTTTTAAAACAGTGGAAAAATTATTCTGCCCAATGCCTGGAAAATAACTGAGTTTCCCAATGAGTGAGTAGAACTCTACTTATGAAAATAGAAGACTCCCTGAGATCTTAACATTTACGGCAACACCAGAGGAAGTGTAAAGCCTATCTATTCTGGATAGAATATTAATGAATTTGTAATAGCTTCTCTATCCAAAACGGATTTCCCCAGGAAGAGCTCCAGTAATCCAGAGTTCTGCACAGAGGTGACAGCCTCACCCCAAATCTGGGAATAACTTCTGCTTTGCAGAGAAACATTAGTATAGAATATAATCTTGTTGGATTGCTGCTGCATTGCTCTGATGAACTGGGATGGAAGCTCTGGTAGAAATTATGAAAAATTAGTTTGATACAAAGTGTGAAGCTTTTCTGTAGAACACAAGGATGATTTCAGAATCATTTGCAATTGAATTAAGGTAATTGTGAAGTCAATTGCTTTAAGATTGTATAAAAACTAAGCATCTTGAAATGCTCTTCCAGGTGTAGAGTGTGAGAGCAAGTCATGAGAAAATGCTTTGAGAATAAAAACATGTTAGAAAAGAAAGGAACCTAGGTCAAAAAGAAAATGTGCTGAAATCCATGATAGTCACTGGTAGAAAAATGGGCCAGAAGCCATCCGTAAATCAATCACACTGTTATCAAAGAAAGAAGGATAAACTTCCAGATAGATTCTGCAAGCGTTAATATACTAGGACTAAATGCTGTAAAACGTTCAGAATAATTAATTCCATGAACGCTCAACCAGCTTTTCACTGACTGGGAACTTGCAGTCTAGGGTTGAACCCGATCAGATCCGCAGTGCTGCAAACGCACAGCTTTAAGTGGAGCTGTCGTCATTTCAGCCAGCTGAGGCACGCTGTCACTTTTCACTTCTACAGACTGTTCAAATGACACTTTTCCCCTGCAGCGAGAGATTCACTTCATAGGCTTATGTGCAAAATTTGGGAAGTGAAGAGCACTTGAGGAACAAATGAGGAGGAAAAGAGCTGTCTTTCCCAGTGTCTTGGCACACCAGCACCACTGAAACAGCTCAAGACTTCGGTGAGTGGACAGGACGGTGCTCTTCTTTGTGTATCCATGGTTGCTAATTTCTGAGGGGGAAGGAAAAAAAAAAAAAAGCATCTCCACATGTCTTTTAACCTCAGTAAAGGCTCTGCGTTAACATTTTTTCTTTGGGCTCACTGCGGATAATACTAAATGGAGCATTTACAGTCTTATTCTAATAACAAATAAGAGCTGCTACATTATTAATGAAAGATGCAAAGACAGCAGCAGAAAGCAAGTATTTCATTTTCCTTAAGTGTCACTAATCTGTGTGCATATTTAGTCCACCAGCTGTCATTAATTTCAGTGCTCACATAGCCCTTGTTTACAAAGTACAAGTTTTACTATCAGAAATTACTCAGTCACAGCAGAAGGTACTGGAGGTTTTCTTCCAGAACAGGCAGAAGTAAAGCCAGGAAATGCTAGGATCTGTGGTTTGCTTTTGTCTTCTGCAGACGGAAGAGGAGGAGGAAAATGAAGCATCCGGAAATAAATCTTACTAATCTCTCTGGAGTGTGGAGGGTGATAGAAAAACAGATTTTCATCCTCTTTCTCAGTGCAACATTTAGGTGCCACCAGAGTGAATAATCCTCTGCTGCTGCTCTCTGAACCTCCATTGTTGTTTGCTTGCTCAGTGAACAGATTGCCTCATTTTCCACAGCTGTGATTGTGGAGAAAACAACTTGATGGGACTTACTATGAAATGTTAATTTGAATGCCACCAAGCTCTGAAGGCTTAATTTCAAACAGTGAAATCCCATTCACCTCATTTTTTCTAGTGCAATATCTTCATTGATAAAACCATTGAAAATCTATTGTATTATGATCACATTTCCTGCACACAACCAGCTTTGGTGCTGTCAATATTTATCAAGGCTGATCCTCTTCTAAATGCCCACTTCCTGAGAGCAGTTCATACTGGGGAGTTTGTAAATGTGTTATTTGAGGAATAATGACTCAACCAGGCTATCCCAGATTAGAGTCCCATCTGGCTGATACTGCTCCACCCTAAAAATTACACTGGCAACATTTAGCTTGGTGCATTTGCAAAAAAACTTCAAGCTGCAGACCCTTAGTTCTGGATTAAGATTCAGATGGAAGTTAACATATGAGTATTTGCTACACCTTAAGATAACAACCTCATTTCAGGTTCTTTCTCCTCTGGATACACTCACAAACCAGCCACCCACAAATCTCATCTGAAGTCTGCCTTCTCAGTCTTAACATAATGCTAACACAATGAAAAGAAATGCTGAAAGCTGATTTTGTTGTTGTTGTTGTTGTTGTTGTTTTTTCATATGAAACTAATTTAGAAATTGCCTAATTTCAGCAACTACTCAATGTGTATTTGATCTTTAAAGCACTTAGGATCATAGAATCACAGAATATCCCAAGTTGAAAGAGACCTACAAAGGTCATTGAATCCAACTCCTGGCTTCACAATGGAATCCAAGCCTTTATCTGTCTGACAGCATTGCCCAAATGCTTCTTGAATTCAAGCAGCTTGGTGCTGTGCCCACTAGACTGGGAGCCTGTTGATGCCTCTCTGGTGAGAGCTCTCCTACCCTAAATTACTCAGTGAAATAATGTTCTTGCTAATAGTCAGTGTATGCATCCTACTCTAAATCAAGTCTGGACTGCACTGTGCAGAACTCATTTTAGTGAGATTCATTGAGGAACCTAGACGAAGATATGCAAAAAGGACAAAAATTAAAAGGGGGGGGGGGGGCAAAGAGAGCTTTGCTCTGCTAAAAAATGTTCTGTTTAGTTATTGAGTGTGTGAATCTTTGATTGAGAGCTTTTAAGTTAAAGTAAGAATTATTTTACCAGCCAGCACAATGCGTGCTCATGTTGGTCCATCTAGAGTGTGTTACAATTTAAGAAAGAAAGACCATTATCAGCTACACAGATTCCTCACGATTCATCTCAGAAAAATCATGTTCAAAACAAAACATCTTTATTTTCCAGTTCCAGTTGGATTCACAAGTCTTACCAAGCAGAAATAGTAAGCTGCTATTCCACGTGGGTATTTCTGCATACTTGGCAGTTCAAAATGCACGGTTAGCTATTCCATTCATAAGAATTACTTATGTTCCCTAGGTCCAGAGACAAAACATATTTAAATAAATTCAGTTAGCAATCCCTCCCAGTAAATATATTAAATGTTAGGTTGTTTAGTTATTTTGTTCTGTTGGTTGTTGCTGTTGTTGTTGTTCCCTCTCTTAACTCCGTCAGGAAGTTATTTGTATTAGCACGTATTCCAAACAGAGCAGGAAATAAGATCTTAAATGTTAAAAAGTAGTCAATCTGTAGCACAAATGCCTTGTTTGTCTCATCATCCCATTGGCTAGAAGAATGGGAATAAAACTTTAACCTCCTGACTTCTCTATGTTTTTGTGTGCTTTTTTCTATGATATATCTTATCATTTAGGAGTAGCCATTTTGTAAGAAGAACTGGAGATGTTCCTGAAAAAGCAAGAAATGTAAATGTTAAAATATGGCATGAGTTCTGCAGTTCTGTCTGCCTGTGATATGTGCCCCTCCATTTTTGGTAGACTCTTTAATCAGGCTGATTGTAATGACTTTTTTTGTTTGTTTGTTTTTAATTAAGCTGAATTATGTAATCTCTGTAGGTTTTTCACCACAGAAGGTGGGTGTGCATCAGCTGAAGCAAATAGCACTTCCTTCTGACTTAAGTCACTATATTTATATGTGGATGTGTGTGCGGTACATACATGAAAAATAATTCTGTGGTGTACAAGAGGGCTGACAAAATGTTTATTTTAACACATACCTGAAAAGCTGCAATCTCTTAATTTGGCTTTGTAAAGAATACAATTAAAAAAAAATGGATACCAACTGTCTTACAAGCATAAACTGAAACTGTGCCCAGTTACCACAACTGTGCTTTTGCTTCTCCTGCTCACAGACAGTTAGTTTATTTCTAGTGTGGTTAGTGTAATTGCCTTAAAAGCTTTCTTGTCTGGAAGAAAGCTACTACAAGCTACTACAAAGCAAAAAGAGAACAAATTAGATACTAGCTATGTCCTGGTGATCTGTTCTAGTGTAGATCTGAGAGCCCCATGCCCGTTTTGCTTGCCATTGCAATCAGTAGAGTGCATGAAGGAATGTTTTCCTGATCTCTCCAGTTGTGAAGTTTGGTGGTTTTTTTTTTTGCAGTTGGTGCCTGTGAAGTGTATGGGGTTAGAAAATGTCAACGTCCTCAGTCAGTATTAAATTTGCTATCTAAATGATCAGGATTTGCTTTTGTTTCAGACATCACCAGCTGAAAGTATGGAGAGGTGAAGAAGCTAGAAATCTGAAACTTCTCCTGCCTAGAAATCACAGAACCATTTGAGCTGGAAAGGATCCTGAAAAGTCACCCAGTCCACCTCCCCTGCAATGAAGAGGGACACCCACAGCTCCATCAGGTGCTCAGAGCCTTGTCCAGCCTGGCCCTGAGTGCCTCCAGGGATGAGGCTTCCACCACCTTTCTGGACAGCCTGTGCCAGCATCTAACCCTTACAAAAAACTCCAGTCTTAATCTTTTTTCTAGTATGAAATCATTTCCCCTTGTCCTGTCACAACAGACTCTGCTTAAGAGTCTGCCTTCTTTCTTATATTCCCCCCTCAGATACTGAAAGGCTGTTCTCAGGTCTCAGCAGAAGCAGAACTTCCTATGTTTCAGTTTGTGTCCACTGACTCTTGTCCTATCACTGGACAATTCAGAAAAGAGTTTGTCTGTTTTCTTTGCACCCTCCCCCCAAGCAGCTTATACATAAGTGATTATTACTGAATTATTCCTCAAATTCCAAATGTTGACATGCTTATTAATGTAAAGCAAAGCAAATCAAACCAAACCTAAAGCTCCATAGCTCTTCCTTCCTCCTGGCTTGCTGGAGGAGAATAGATTCCAGACTCTGTATTTAAAACTCTTTGTCTGACAAAGCTGCAAATTATTCTAAACATTACTGCTCCACCTGCACAGATACTTCATGTTATGCATTTCAGTGGCTGGGAAAGAAATTCAGAAAAGAAAACTGCAATGCAACAGATCCAACTAGGCTCATGTGTCAGACCACCCAGCTATCAACAATCCTTTTGGTGATTCTTGCTGGTTATGTACACCCTTCTTTTCCATCCCCTAGCCCTCATGAACAAGTGGTATCTCTTCTTCACGGAGCCCCAGAGGACAGGGGAGGTTCAGGTTGGGTATTTGAAAAAGATTCTTGCCCAAGAAAGTGGTTTGGCAGTGGAATAGGCTCGCCAGGGAAGTGGTCGTGGCACCCAGCCTGTCCTAATTAGAGAATGCTCTCAGAGTTTGGACAGTGCTCTCAGCCATAAGGTTTCAATATTGGGTGGACCAGCGTGGGGCCAGGAGTTGGACTTGATGACACAGGTGTGTCCCTTCCAGCTCAGGATGTTCTGTGATTCTATGATTAAGCTTAGAAGGACTTTAGCTCGCAAGTCCTCTGTGAGACAGATGCACCATTGGACATCACCAATATGTAAAGAAAACTTCACAGAGAAATAGAAATTTGATAAGCACACCCAACATTTGGGATGCTTGTAGTCCCTACCTCTCTTCTGTGAGTGGAGGAAGGTGTTTGGATCTCTCCCAGCAAACAATGAAATGGGAAAGCCAGGAGAATTCATGTTTTTTCAAGAAGTTCCTTCTACCTATTTTAGGTTGCTGCATTTGGTCCTGCTTCAAAAGTTATAATCACAAGGACTGGCAATCTTGACTCACTTTGCTGTCAAACCATTTATGCGATCTTCCCTGTGCCTGAGAATAAATAACCCTGGTTATTTATTGTCAGTTCTTTGAAGCTTGCTTACAGTTTTGCTTCATAAAACACGAACTTGCTACATAAAAGAGCTGGGTAACTGGATTTCATTGTTCTGACTGTCAAGAAAGCACTGATACAATTGACTCTATTATTTAAAAAATAAAAAGACGATTTCATGTTGACAGAACATCAGATTTATCTAATCCTACTCATAAAATGGGAGTAATGTACCAGAACCTGCAATTCTGAATTGTATTCAAAGGCCTTCTACCTGCTGAAATACTTCCTCTCACTAGATATGAAGAGTTGAATGAGGTTACAGGAGGTTCAGGAGATCTAGCTGCAGAGCTGGAACGAGTTACAGAATACACCTCTATCAAGCCAAGAGTCTTAGAAAAATGAAGGATTTTTTTTCTTGACCAGACCTAGAGTTTTATCACTGGAGCTTTTTGGCATTATAGAATGCTAAGTACTGCAAAATGCTTTCCTGAGTATTAAAGAAATTGCAAGATATTCGCAGAAGAATTACATTTTGATCTTATCTGCTAATCTTGTCAAAACATGGAAAATTGACACTTTCAGAACGTTGCTTCCTTTCATTTGTGTGTGGCATTTCTTTAATTAAAAAAAAAAAAAAAAAGAGTACAACAGCTGCTGCTCCAAAAGTAATACCTCCTGTTTTGTTGGCCCGTGACATCAGAAGCTGATGCTGGAGGTGAGGCAGCAGAGGCTGAACCTTCCCACCAATATCCCATTTCATGTTGTTGTTCTGTGACAGATGGCAGCAAAGGGGCAGTTGGACAGAATGGTGTCTGGCATGGAAACGCAGACGGAGCAAAGTTATGTCACTGCATTCCTTCATGCAAAAAAAAATGGAACCCGCTGACATTCATCAATGCTTGCTGAACATTTATGGAGCCCAAACAGTAAATGTGAGCACAGTGAGGGGCTGGGTGGTGTGTTTCAGCAGTGGTGTCAGCAATGTGAAATGCAAGCCATGTTCCAGACAGCCATGTACAGCTGTCATACCACAAAATGAAGAGTGTCCCAATGAGTTCCTCCACATGATTCAGCTAACGTAGAAAAAAAACAAAAAAACAGTTTTTTTTGTTTGTTTGTTTTTTGTAGCTGAGCATTTGCTCTATCAAATAGTATCACTGTGCTCTTTGCATCTGTTGTTGTTTCCACGGAAATAAATATAAATATGCAATGCACTGCTGCTTGAAACCGGTGATAATTCTGTTCTAGAAGAACTGCAGGAGAAGAGCAGTGCCACGACTGAAATTACAACTGTGACCTTGACTGACAGCATCCATTTTCCATGCTTTGCTATGATCCAACGACCTCAGACAAACTGTTTCTGGCTAGGTTTTTGCTTTGACACTTCTGAAGCAAGCAACTGCCTTCATTCTTTTAGCTGCATAGATCCCCACGACACTTGTGCTAGCTGCATACAACTCCATCTTCTCTGATTCAGGAAAACTGCTGTTTCTTCCTCTAGAAGAGCACGGATACCATTTTTTTTTCATTTATTTATCTATTTACTTGTTTAATAAAGATCAGTATATGCCTTGCTTATAAAGGACACCCTGATAGCAAATTAAAAAAAAAAAAAAAAGCTGTAATTGCTTCTATCTACTTCATTATTCTCTTTTTGGATGAGGATCCTAAGTGCAAATATAAAGGTGACAGAAATTTTGCAGTTAAACATGGCAGTTCAGAGGATCAAGCTCTGAGTCAGGAGCTGATAACAGATCCCTCTAGAGAGCTATCATATTCATCACTGTGACAGCTCTGCTAATAATTCCTTACCTTACTCTTCTCAGCTGTCGAGGACTGTGTCCTTGTTGTACATTTGAAAGGCAAAGAATGGCTGTTCTTCAAATGCTGCCACGTTCCATGGCTGCTGGCAGCAGAGGTGGAAGCAGACGTGGCTGAAGACAATTAAATGGTTTAGGTTGTTTTGACTGATTAGGCTGGCTTCTCGGGAAACATAATGGAAGTTTAAACATGACAAATGTAAGCCATAAATACCTACGTGTTACAGCACTTAAATATGCATCTGAGGAGTTTGACATGAAAAAAAAATATCCAAAATCTCACTTGATCATTTAAATATTTAGATACAAACTAGCATTCTACAGGTGGCTTCTAGCACAGAAACTGAAAATCCTGCAATGGTAACGCATTTGAATTGCTGTTCCCTAAATGGATTTCCACATTTCTGTAAAAAGATGTATTAATTACCTCCCCAAGCTTTTGAGTCAGGGCCAAGTTCTGATGCAGCTCCGTGTTATTTCCCTGACCATAGGAAAGAGTTGTTCACAGCAGCCTCAGCTCCCCAACTCTTGAGTCTCTGTCCTTTGATCACTACAAAAGGCTGTTAAAGTGCAAAATCCATGGGAAAGAGAAAGGCAGGTCAGGCTAATGGAATGGGAGAGGCAGGATGCTTTGTAGACATGTTCTTGAGGAAAAAAAGAAAGAGAGGTCTCTATAAGTAGGTATGATGGGAGTATGATGACGTGGTTAAGCAAATAGGGAAGGGGTTTCCCTCCCTGAATGAGGAACAAAGTCCCAAAGGAACAAAGAATACAGTAAGAGGGAGTCGAGGCGTGCAGATGTCAGGGTGCACAGAACTCTGTTAGTCTTGGTTCCCCTTCTCCATGTTCAACCGGAATTTAATCATACCTGTAGTTTCTCTGAATTCAAGTGGCCCGTGTGAATGTCTGGTACACACAGAGGTAAAACCTGAGGAACTACATGAGCTGATAGCAAATGACAACACAGCCATACCCCTGTAAGAGATAATGCTTGCACGTGTTCTGAGCTCCATTCAGATTTCAAATGGCTGAGCGTAACATTCTAAAAACAGGATCCCAGGATCATCTGAGCTCTCTCCTACTCTAATTCGTGACCTTGCAAATGAGGTCAAACCAGTTTGCCCATGGCTTGACCAGTCATGTCTTGAAAAGTTCCCAAAACAGGGGATAAGCTCTGCAGATAACCCGCTTCTCTGCCGGAATGTCTTCACAGTGGGAAAGTTTGTCCTTATATCCAGATTGAGGGCCTCTTGTTTGAAATTAGCCCTATTTTCTCTTGTCCTCCCAGCACGCATCACTGTAAAGAGCCTTGCTAAATCTCCTCAGAAGCCTCACTGTGGATAGGGAACTGCCACGAGGACCCTTCGAAGGATGAGCAGTTCCTGTTCCTTCACCTTTCCTCCCAGGTTACGTGCCCCAGCCCCAACCATCCTGGTAGTTCTCCTGAACACTGCAGGGATGGCGACTCCATCACCTCCCTGTGCAGCCATTCCAGTGCCTGACCACTCTCTGAGAGAAGAAGTTCTTCCTTAAGTCTAACCTAAACCTCTTCTGGTACAACTTGCAGCCATTTCCCTAGGTCCTGTTCGTTGCCTGGGAGAAAAGGCCAAACCCCTCCTCACCACAACCTCCCTTCAGGAAGTTGTAGAGTGCAGTGAGGTCTCCCTTGAGCCTCCTCTTCTCCAGACTGAAAATCCCAGCTCCCTCAGCTGCTCCTCATAGGACTTGTGCTCCAGACCCCTCACCAGTTTCGTTGCCCTTCTCTGGACACGCTCCAGGGCCTCAATGTCTTTTTTGTAGTGATGGGCCCAAAACTGAACACAGCACTCGAGGTGCGGCCTCACCAGAGCTGAGTACAGGGGATGATCACCTCCCTGCTCCTGCTGGCCACACTATTTCTAATGCAGGCCAGGATGGCGCTGGCCCTTTTGGCCACCCGGGCACACTGCTGGCTCACGTTCAGCTGAGCATCAACCAACACCCCCAGGTCCCTTTCCTCTTCACAGTCATCCAGCCACTCATCCCCAAGCCTGTAGCGCTGCATGGGGTTGTTGTGGCCAAAGTTCAGGACCCGGCACTTGGCCTTGTTGAACCTCATCCCATTCACTTCAGCCCAGCGATCCAGCTTATCTGAGTCCCTCTGAAGGGCCTCCCTACCCTCAGGCAGATCCACACCACCTCCCAGCTTGGTGTCATCTGCAAACTTACTGAGGGTACACTCAATCCCCTCGTCTAGGTCATCAGTAAAGATATTAAACAAGATAGGCCCCAGTACCAACCCCTGGGGGACACCACTTGAAACAGGTCGCCAGCTGGACTTCACTCCATTAACCACCACCCGTTGGCACGGCCCTCCAGCCAGTTTCTTTCCCAAAGGAGTCTGTACCTGTCCAGCCATGGGCAGCCAGTTTCCAGAAGAAGCCTGTGAGAGACCATGTCAAAGGCTTTGCTGAAGTCCAGGCAGACTGCATCAACAGCCTTTCCCTCATCTACCAGTCTGGTCACCCAGTCATAAAAGGAGATGAGGTTGGTCAAGCACGACCTGCCTTTCATGAACCCGTGCTGGCTGGGCCTGATCCCCTGGACACCACGCACATGCCGTGCGATCTCCCCCAAGATGATTTGCTCCATTACTTTCCCCGGTACCGAGGTCAGGCTGACAGGCCTTCGTTCCCCCGATCCTTCTTACGGCCCTTCTTGAAGATGGGAGTCACATCAGCGAACCTCCAACCCTCTGGGACCTCTCCAGTTAACCAGGATGGCTGGTAGGTGGCAGAGAGCGGCTCAGCAATCACCCCGCCAGCTCCCTCAGCACCCGAGGGTGCAGCCATCCGGTCCCATGGATTGTGACAGTCCAGATGGAGGAGGAGTTCTCTGATTGTCTCCACCTGAATCGCTGGGGGTGCTTTCTGAGTAGCGTCCCAGACTTCCAGATCAGGGCATAAAATGGCTAATGGTCTGGCTAAAGGCAGATGTAAAGAAGGCATTGAGGATTGAATGCACTCCAACAGCTCCACATCTCTCCTGTTCTATGGACTCTACATCTGGATGCGATGCTCCAGGTGAGCAGAGCACAGAGCAGATGCTCAGGATCTCCTCCCTCACCCTGCTGGCCACGCTTCTTTGGAAGCAGCCCAAGGTATGGTTGGCTCTCTGGGCTGCGAGGCACACAGCTGTCATCCATCAGTACCCCCCAGGACTTTTTTGGCAGGGCTGTGCTCCATCCTTACGTCATGCCCTGGCTGATATTGGTAGCAGGGCTCGTCATTCCCAGTTACAACAACACCTTGCTCTCGGATATTTTGAACCTCACGAGCTTCTCCGAAGCCCGCTCAAACCCGCTGTTTAAGAGGAACATAAAAAGAAACGTTTCAGAGGCAGGGAAGAAGAGCAACGCGTGGACAAACCCCGCTGCGCGGCTTCTCCCAGCAGTTTCCCGGCAGGTCCCGTTGCAGCGCTGCCTGGCGGCCGGCAGGGGGCAGCACCGTTCCGCTCCGCGAGGCCCCGCGCGGCGCCGCCTCCGCCCGCCACCCTCCGCCCTCCCCTCCGCCCCCCCGCTGCCGCCGCCGCCGCTCCGGGCGGAAGCGAGCCGAGCGGCGGCTGTTGCCGCGGCCGCTGCCGTGCGTCCAGGAGCGGGCATGGCGGACGGAGCTCGCTCGCTGCTCGGCGGCAGCCCGGCTTCTAGCCCGGTGCTGGGCGGGCGGGGCCGCGTCTCGTCTTCATCGTCGTCCTCTTCGCCGTCCGCCATCCCGCCGGGTCACAGCTTCCGCAGGGTGACCCTCACCAAGCCCACCTTCTGCCACTACTGCACCGATTTCATCTGGGGGCTGGCCGGGTACCAATGCGAAGGTAAGTGCGGGCGGGGCGGCCCGTCGGGAGGTCGGTTGGGCGCAGAGGGGCATCGGCTGCTCGCCGCCCGCGGTGCCACGCGTGCCGGCACGGGATGAGCGCTGCTCCGCGCCGCTGCTCCGCGTCCGTCGCCAGGCACTCGTCGTCCTTGCCCCGTGTGTGCGTGTCTGTCTGTCCGTGCCTTAAAAATCCCCCGAATTCTTCTCGCTCTGGCTGCGATTTGGGGTGTTTTCCTAGTTGGGAAAGCGCACCCAGCCGGTGGAAGCAGCCCCGGCTGCGCGCAGGGCCGCCCGCAATCAAATCCTGCTTCCCGATGCTCTCCGATGCTTTCTCCTCTCTCTCGCGGGGCTCCGAGCGCTGCCCCGGGCGGCCGAGCCGGCACCTGACCGCGCTGTGCTGCTCCGCCGGCCCCGCCAGTCAGCCCTCCCCTCTTTCCTTTTGCTGTTTTCAGGCTTCTGCGTCCGCTGCTGCGCTTTTCTGATAACGTTACAAGAAAACGACAAACCTCGCAGCATCCCGATGCGTTGTTGTTTGCTAACGCTGGCTGCGTTTTACAGCTGTGCGCCTGCCTTGGTGGCGGCTCAGGAGTTGTGAGCTGGTTACGGATGCGTTTTCCTGGGTGGTGTTAAGGAGAACTTGTTTGCGGTGTTTATCTCCTTGCCACATTTGCAGCGGCTGGTGGAATTTGATCACAGTTCTTTGGAAAGTAATAAAAGGGTGACCTCTAGGAGTGCCACGTTGGTTAAAAAAATAACCCACCCTGCTTTTACGGAAGGAATTGCTTTCAGCAGCTTGAAAAAACGTGGTGGGTTATAGCTGTCTGCTCTTTCTTCTCTGCAGAGGGACAGGGCTAACAGGTGTAATTGCAGCTGAGCTGATCTCTGCTTTATTTGGACTCCTTTTTGGAACTGTGTGAATGGCCGTTCTGCAGGTGAATTGGCTTCGGCTTGTCTTCCAAATCCTACATCTTCAAGTGCTCAGGTTTGATGGGCTTCTGCGTGATGCCCTTTGTATGGAATAACCCCCTTCTTTCACTGCTCATCACCGCCCTGTGCAGGGTTGCCAGCCACCAGACCAGGTTGCCCTGAGCCACATCTCAGTTTAAAACCATTTCCCCTTGTCCTGTCACTATCCACCCTTGTAAACAGCCATTCCTCCCTTCTGCTTACATGCTCCCTTCAGATATTGGAAGGACCAGCACCATGCCCGCTCACAGACTGATAAGAGTCACTGAAGTTGGGGAAGACCTCTCATACCATCAAGTCCAACCACCAAACCATCACCACCATGCCCACTAAACCACTTCTGTTGGTGCCCCGGAGCATCTTGCACCTCATGACTCTGTTTTAGAGGAAAGCTCATTTCTGCAGTGAGGAGCCTGTTAGGTTATTGCTAGAGCTTTACGTGTGAAAGGAAGCAATCCTGCAGAGAACTGCAGCTCTTTTGCTAGAACAGTGCAAGTATGTCTTTAAATGGTGTTTTAGGTTGAAGATTCTCACAGAGACCATGTCCATTTGGGTCTGAAAATGTCACTGTATTATGCTTTTGTGCACAGATTTATGTCACTTCCTTTGATAAATGCGTGTGTGTGAAAGAATAAGTGATGTAACGTGATAAGTGGATTGTAACACCAACAATGACTCTCTTATGTTGCTCTCTCTTATATTGCTTTTGCTTTCCAGAGCCTGGTTATTTCACTTTCGAGTAAGTTTTAAATTTCCCTGGGCTCAGCAAGGAAGAAGCAGTGTGGCTGGGTTTCTACGCATGTGTGTGCACCCTGTAAGTTCCATGCATACGTCTGTTGAGTGCATAGATCATAGAATCGTAGAATTGCTCAGGTTGGAAAAGACCCTCAAGGTCACTGAGTCTAACCACCCTACCCTAACTCTAACAGCCCTCTGCTAAGTCATGTCCCTGAGCATCACATCCAAATGGATTTTAAATACGTCCAGGGATGGTGTCTCAACCACCTCCCTGGGCAGCCCATTGCAGTGCTTAACAACCCTTTCTGTAAATAAGTGTCTCCTGATATGCAGCCTAAATTTACACTGGCACAACTTGAGGCTATTTCCCCACCTGTCACCAGTGAGAAGAGACCAGCACTCTGCTGTAAGCACCTTTCAGGTATTTGAAGAGAGCAATAAAGTCTCCCCTCAGCCTCCTCTTCCCCAGACTGAACATCCCCAGTTCCCTCTCCTTGCAGGCCATATTCTCCAAGCCCTTTCCCAGCCTTGCTGCCCTTCTTTGGACCTGCTCCATCACCTCCATGTCCTTGCTGTACTGAGGTGCCCAAAACTGAACACAGCACTCGAGGTGAGGCCTCAGCAATGCTGAGTACAGGGCAGGGTGACTACTCTAGTGCTGCTCATCGCTCCATTCCTGATACAAGCCAGGATGCCTTCATGGCCACCCGGGCACACTGCTGGCTCATATTCAGCCCATCAGTACACCAAGGTCCCTTTCCATCAGGCAGCTTTCCAGCCACTTCTCCCCAAGCCCATAGGGTTGCCTGTGGTTGTTGTGACCAAAATGCAGGACCCAACACTTGGCCCTATTAAAACTCATACAGTTTGCCTTCACCCTTGATCCAGTCTATCCAGGTTCCTCTGTAGTGCCTTGCTTCCCTCAGACAGATTGATATTCCCTCCCAAATTGGTATCATCTGCAAACTTACTGAGGGTGCACCCAATCCTCTCATCAGGATCGTTAATAAAGATGTTAAATGAAAGCAGCCCCAGTACTGAGCCCTGGGGCACAGCACTCATGACTGGCAGCCAACTGGCTTTAACTCCACTGGCCACAACTCTTTGAGCCTGGCCATCCAGCTTGCAGAGCATACAGCCATCCCAGCCGTGGGGCAGCCAGCTTCTCCACGAGGATGCTGTGGGGGACAAGGCCTTACTGAAGTCCAGGTAGACCATATCAACAGCCTTACCTTCATCCCCTAAGCGGGTCACCTTGTCGTAGAATGAAATCAGGTTTGTCAAGCAGGATCTACCGTTCATAAACCCATGCTGACTGGGCCTGATCCCTCGTTGACCTTTCATTGGTCCTTGATGGCTCCTGAGATTATCTGTGCCATAACCTTCCCAGGCACCAAGGTAAAGCTGATAGGTCTGTAGCTACCAGGATCATCTTTCCGGCCCTTTCTGAAGATGGGCATCACATATGCCTGTCTCCAATCCCCTGTGACATCCCCAGTTAGCCACGACTGCTGAAGAATGATGGCAACCACATCCGCCAACTCCCTCAGCACCCTAGGGTGCAATTCATCCGGCCCTATGATCTTGTGAGCATCCAGCTTTTGAAGCAGGTCCAAAACCATCTCACTGTCAATTATGTGTGGCCTATTCTGCTCTCCATCCCTATCTACCAGGGCAGGGGGCTGTGTGCCCAGGGAGTAACAAGTCTCACTTAAAGAATGAGGCAAAGAAGGCATTAAGTACCTCAGCCTCATCCTGATCCTTGGCCACCAAGTTGCCGTCAGCATCCAACAAGGGATGGAGATTCTCTTCTCCCTAGCCCTCCTCTTACTGTTGATGTATGTATAGAAATATTTATTGTTTTCCTTTACCTTAGTGGCCAAGTTCAGTTCTAGCTGGGCTTTGGCTTTTCTGATTTTCTTCCTGCACAGCTTCACTGCACAGCTGTCATCATCACAAGTAGCTTGCCCACTCTTCCAGAGACCATAAACTTTCCTTTTGTTCTTGAGTTCCAGCCAAATGTCCCTGTTCAGCCCATCCAGCCTCCTTGCCCGTCGGCTCATCTTCCGTGATTTGGGGATGTTCAGCTCCTGCACCTTTACAATATCTTCCTTAAAGGATTCCCAGCCTTCCTGGGCTCCCACACCTTCCAAAGCTACTTCACAAGAGACCCTCTCACCCATGGTCCTAAAGAGGTTAAAGTCTGCCCTCCAGAAGTGCAAGGTGGCAGTTCTACAAGGATCAGCAAGGATCAAGAAATCCAGCATCTCATGATCACTGTGCCCCAGGCAGCCTTCAGCCATTACATCCCCAACCTTCACATCCCCCACAAGACCTTGTCTGTTAACAAACAGCGGGTCCAGGGTTGTGCTTCCCCTCACCAGCTGTGTCAGGAAGTTATCTCCCACACACTCCAGGAACCTCCAGGACTGCCCTCTATCTGCTGTATCCTAATTCCAGCAGATGTTTGGGAAGTTGAAGTCCCCCACAAGGACAAGGTTTATCATAAATAAAGATTGGAGCAAAGAGCTGAGTTCTTGCAAGCGTTGCCTAGTGGGACAAATATCACACGCTTGAAAAGAGTTGCTGAGGTTCTTTTGAGGAAAAACTCAGTTTGGAGCTTTGGAATGGTTTTCAGCCACCTGTAAATAGCTTCGCAGTGGTTTTTCTTTCACTATAGAAGAGTTTTTTTAAAAATGTATGTAGGTAGAATTGTGAACATGTACGTTTTGGACGCTACAAATACTTCCAGTGCTAGGAATCTCTCTAATGTGAAATTACTTTGTTTTACTTTGCCTGTAAAGGTGTAAGGGGTTTAAGTTGGTTGGCAAGTGAGAAGTGAGAATAACTTCAAGATGGATAAATAATTCTGTGCTCGTTAGAGCATTGAAAGGAAATTACTGTCAGGGTCTATTGTGTATGTTCTGTGCCTATTTCTACTGGAAAAAGGTCGCTTGATGAGATAAGGTCACTGTTCTGGATGTAAAGGCATTAAGTCAGGTATTATGTCAGGAAGAGGCATTCCTTGATTTCTCTTTGTTAGGAGCTTCTTTTGTGCTTTGTATTCTAAGCAGAATGTCCACGCTTACTCCAAGGAGCAGAAATCCTCGTTTCTCCTAAGCTGTTCCTGATGTTGGGCGATAACACTTCAGCTTCTGCAGAATAACATGTGAGTGGTGAATTGAGACTACATCATAAAAAACTCACTTAAAAACATAGCTGTAAAGGGCTCTCGTAGGCAGAGCTGCTGTCCTTTGGAGTTCCATCTGCAGGGAATTTCAATCCTTGTGTATATGGAAATAGAAGCGGGGCAGAGAAATGGTCCCCTTGAGCTCTCATCCCTTCTGTTGTCCTAAAGGGAAGCTGGAACATCCTCGGCCCTGCTGGTTTAGTTCAGCTCCGTTTTGAGGGAAGCGAATGGAAGATGTGAGATTTCCCAGAAAGTCTTAATGCTTGCAGTTCAAGAGAAAAACAAATTATTCTGTCTTCCGATGAGCTTGGCTTGCTTTTGGAGCTTCTTAAAATGAAAATAAAAGCTGCAAGGAGGTAAAACCACAGTAAAATCTTGCTTCCATCCCACGATCAGTCTGAATTTTCAGAACTTGCTTTCCTATTCTGTGGTGTATTCCTTTGTCAGTGGTGTGGCCTTTCAGAGCAACAATAGATGTGTTTGATGTTCAGTTTGTTGCCGAGATGTGGCTGTGTGGATGTGTCTCTGCTGTGTTTAAAACTTCATTCCACTCGTGTAAGGCTGAAGCCATCTGAGGAACAAACACAAATCGTGTCCAAACAAACAAAGGCTTAGCTCTCTGCTCTTGTCAAGCTAAGACAGGTGTTGGGGAAAAGGGCTGCACCAGCACACTGAAAAGTGCAACTTATTTACTGTCTGGATTTGAGGAATAAGCCGTTTTGTACACAGTAGAATTTATGCTTTTCCTCCACCTCCCCTGACTGTGATCCAGGGAGAAATCTCAATGTCCTCATATGGTGCAAAGGAGTGAATAGGGATCTCTCTGAGGATGTGCAGACCATGGATGTGCAAAACCGTGTTTTGTGTTGAGTCCCGTGTCTGAGTCCAAAAATTAAATTAGGTGGGAAATAATTGGCTGCAGAAGGTGTCAAAGCCAGTAATGCAATACTTTGCACAGCACTTTCATGTCTCGTCTCTGTTAGTGCCTTGGTTTGGCTTGGTGATAAAGGTGCTCAGCAACCCATCATGTTGTGGAGCAGCTGAGGGCTGCAGCTTGCTCTCCACAAACCTCCTTTCCAAACTTCTTTCATGTTCAGGTGCTCCTTGATCATCACCTAGGCTTTATACCCTCCAGTTCCTTTCTGCTTGCAACAAAATTTTTCAGCCTTCCTCTGTTGAGTTCCCAGGTTCTTTAATTCCTGATGAACAAAACACAACGAACTCTGAGGTTTTCTCTGTTAAAGCCTTTCCCAAGCACTGCACCTGAGTGCTGTAACAACAAAAAAGCAAAAACACTTCAGGCTGAAGCAGAAGCAGGGTCAGTGCTTCCTGACTACAAAAGCACCCTCTGCTCCTGCTCTCTGTGATGCTTATCATCTGTGTACCGCATCCAAGGTCAGGTCTGGATTCTTTGCATTCTGCTAACAGCCTCCCTCTCTCTGGAGATGTGCATCCTCTGTTCTGGGATGTAGGAGTTTGTATTAAAGTGCAGCACTTCTCTCCCCCAGTGACACACGTCTCTCTGTGCCCCTGTGGGTTTAGTCACCCACTCCTTCTTTTAGCAGCGATTTTACCTTTATTACAGCATTTCCCTAAAATAAGCTGTGGTAGCTTATGTGTCCCAGGTTTCCTTTGTGAGATGACCTCATGAAGGCACTTGCTGTCAGCAGTAGGCTCTTACTGCCTGAGCACAGATGCTGCTCTAAAGGTCTCCTTCCCATAGAGGATGACATGCGACCGCTTTAGTTTTCATTCTCCTCTCAGAAGTTTGTAATCAGTGTTTCTGGTGTAGCTTTTTTTTCCCCCCCCCCAACACTTTCCTCGCTTGTTCTGAATTCCAGGCCCGCAGTGTTGTTTTTATGCTCACCATCCCATCAGAAACCTCTCTCTTATTTTGGAGCTCTTTGCTCAGATGGCAGCTTTTCTCCAGGCTCAGCTCTGGCTCAGGTTGAACCCGATGAACCTTTCTTTTTCCCTACATTACTTGTCTCCCAATGCCGTTTCTGATGCTGCATTTTATTCCTTCACTTTGTCATCCATCTGGACCACTTGTTGACCATCCTGCACTACTGTCACAAAGCCCCTGCCTGCTTATGGAAATCCCTTTGGAGAAACTGCATTTGCAACTCCTGTTGCAACCGGATGCATAAGTTACCATGATGTATTTACTTAGCTGCAGTGAGGAATAAGCAGGATGTATGTCTAGCATATAGATTTTCCTGAATGATAAAATAATGTTTGTTTTTTTTTTTTATCACCTCTCCTTTATTTTTTTCCTCCAGACTTTTTCCTTAATGGCACCTCTCAGTTGCTGTAAAGAAGCACACGCAAGCAAAGAGCAAAACCTAATCTTTGCATATCACAACACGATAAGGAACTCACTGGAAGCCTGCTTCTCTTTTTTAAATATGCCCAGAATAAACTCGTGTTTATATTTTTCTATATGTTTTTATTCCTTTTTCCATGTTTGAGTCTGAGTGATCTGCTTGGAGGCAGGGTCAGGATTATAAACACTATGTGATTTGCCTGCTTGGCTTCTTTTTGAATGCCACCTGTATGATATACAGGTGGTGCCTCTTACTGTGTAAAAATAATACCGTTTGAGATTTTAAAGCCACTGAAAATGAGGAAAAAGGTGTGACTGCAGCAGACCATAATTTAATCCCTGGAGGTTTTACATACAGAAGAATGCTGGAGGCATTCTGAATGCTTTGCTAAGCAGCTTTCCTTGGGAGAAGCTGGAAGATTTGATCTTCTGGAGTTACACTAGGAGCAGTGTGTTGTTCTGTGGGGTGGTGCTAGATTACAGTGATAAGGAGACAGGACTTGCAGTTTAAGTGCAGCAAGTGATAGCAAAATAATCTCTTTTCCTCACTGCGTTTTTACCTTGGCAGAATGTGTCATGCTTTAATGCATTTTTTCATGATGTAATTCAGGAAATGAGCATCCCCTTTCTACAGTGCGTTCTCTGTAGTGCCTGGAGATAAGAACTGGTACATCATGGTAAATGCTGAGCGTAGTTGTACCCTACTAATCAGTTCCTTTAGTGTTTTTAAGGAGAATGCTGCCCCGTGCTGAAATCACTGCATGGTTGGAAGCTTCAAAAGAAGGCAGAAGAATACAAGGAAATTGCTAAGATTCCTCTGAGTATGAAGAGGGCACGAGGGAAGGATCTGAAGGATAGAGCTGAAAATACTACTCCTGTCTGCACCCATGGGAGATCTCTCAGGTTTAAAAAAAAAAAAAAAAAAGCCTTTTCTGCAGTGAAAGATTTTCTTTGGAGCTTCCTGAAGGTGCCAGAGTAAGTCTAACTCATCACAAAGACCAGCTTGCAAGGGAAACTCGTTAAGGCAGGAAGTCTTGCACTGTTATCTGCTACAAAAAATAGCCTTCAGTGCGAAACAAAGGTGTGTGTTGAGCAGTGTGACCTAGGAAACACTGCCTTTTCAGGTTGACCTCTTCTCAAAACAGTACTAACATGTAGGATTGGAAAAGGGGATTTCAGCCACTGTGGGTATTCACAAATATTCAGGGAATTTGAAGTTTCACAGGGCTCTTGCAAGTTAATGCAGAAGTTTTTGATGGCCACGGAGGCCATCGCATGGACTGATGATGTGGTGCTGGGACAGTTGTGCTGGGCTTGTATGCACATGAGTTGGGTGCAGCATGTCTGCATTTGCTGCTGGAGGGCTGCCACGATGCCAGTGATAACCTTTTGAAAAAATAATTACGACAGTTTAATGAAAAATGACTTCAACAGCCCCCCTTGATGAGCTTGGGATTAAAGCACGAGGAACATGCCAGGTCGTGTGCTTGATGTCTGGATGGTGGGGAGAAACTTTTTTTGCACTAAATGTTGCAAAAAATAGATGTTGTTTCTGCGCTGTTGACTGACATAGCTACGGTTTCTCTTTTTAGTGGTGATGAAAATAAATTAACCCATGCCTCCTATTCCCAATGGCAGCTCAGCCAGTCAGACTTCCCCAGCCTAATCCTTGGCCAGAGCAGGCTAGAAAGTAGGAGGTAAAGTACTGTAACGTTAAAAATGCCCTTCAAAACAGTGAGGTGTACTCATGTCTGTGCTAGTTAGGACCTGCCTTATTCTCATCCTTTTAACTTCTCCTTGTTCCAGAATAATTCCTCTTTTGGTGAGTGCCTTCAAATTTCTTGAAAGCGTTGTATTTTTCATCCAAGCACTATTGTTCAGGAGGAGCAAGAAGATTATTTAAAAAGTAAATCCTCCTCCTCTTCCTTCCCCTGGGTCTTGAAAAATAAGAGCAGTACTTATTCATTGCTCATTCAGTTATACTCGTTCAGCAATTTTGCTGAATTGTAACTTTTTTGTTTGTTTGTTTTAATAAATAAAGCGTTGTGGGTAGCTGCAAAAATCTTCCAGTATATTTTGGTAATATGTGTGTAGAAATTAATCGCTGATTATGTTACATAGTTAATTAAGAGCCAGTGCCAAAGTGTGCTCAAGAACATGTCCTGCAAGGTCTGATTCGGTGAGAAGTGAACACAGCAAAGCAGAAACAACAACAACAAGAAGAGAATAAACAGAATCTTGAGATTATTTGGACCCTCTTCAAGCATGATTTTAATTTCTGAGGAGTAGATTTCTGTTTTTTTGTGTGTGTGTGAACTGAGCCGTGGCACTCTGAAAGGCATGATGTACTTCTGGGTGATGTATACAACATCTTGACACTGCAGCTTTCTGTTTTCCACTTAGATGGCAATGTTCTATGGCTTCCATGAATTACATATGAGCTTACTCATGTGAAGGAGGCTGTTCCTTAAATTCGAGGTAAGCGTAGTCCCCAAGTCTCATCAGTGATGCAAGAAGAAATGAAATGCACACTCCTTCTCAACAGGAATCTTTTTTAAAATACCTGAGATTTGTAATAACATTAGGGATGGCAATTCAAAAAAAAGTGGCACGGGGTTTGGGATTTTTCTATAAATTGTGTCTCGTAAATGTTTTATTTTCCCCCTCTGGTCTGGCCTTAACACGAATAAATCTATTTTCTAGCCCTTATCAATAACCACATTAAAGAAAGTATTGAGTGTACTCACCCAGCTGGCACAGGAACCTGTTTCTTTTGCGTATATACATAAAAATTGTTTCTAGCTCCATTTTTTTGCCGGTATCTCATAGTTCTGTACACTTCTGTCTGTGATGCACTTTGGAAATAGAGCCCTATAGGAATGAGAGATGGAGTTGCCATAGCAACTGCTCTTTTTCTTTCCTCTCTTTTCGTTATAAAGTGTTGAGATGTGCTAGGTAATGCTGAAATTACCCACATCAGAAGAGTAAGAGCACTTACATTGGGTTGCAAATAATATTTTCACCTGCATGGAAGATGTAATTGTTGCTTCTGCTAATATTAAAAGTGTGCAGTGGAGGTGGACGGGTGCTGTTGTATTTAAGATTACCACTGGTTTTTATCCTACTCTTTTCATGTTGTTTTGTGGGTTTTTTTTCTATTGCATCTTCATGTTCTGCACTTGCTTTCTAAGGCATGGTTAACTGCACCTCCTATGGACCACAGCCCTCCTGCATTCTAGCTATATTGCTGAGTGGATGAGGCATATTTCACGTAATTATTTTTCTTTACTTGCTCCTTTCAAAGACTTCAGTGTGTTGTGGAAGGAAATCTTGCTTTTTTTTTCTTTTTCCACTGAGAAGAACTCATTTGGGATTGTTGTGCATGCGATGCACACGCACTGTGCACCAGTGCCCCTTGTGATGTGCCTTGTGGCTGCAGGGCTGCACTGAGGCCTTTCTGCATATTGCAGCGTTCAGAACATCTCCACATCTTGGTGTTTTGTGAGGGATCCCAGACATTTGTTTTTCAACACCGTTGTTTACTTCCAAGATGACACGGTGGCAAACACAGCCCCACCGTGCCTTAAATCCAGCTACTTTCAGCTCTGTTTGCTTAAATCAAATTCTTCTTTTTAAAACCTGCTCGTGTGATTCTGTTATTTTTCCATTCCTAGCAGGGAGATGTTTGGGCTTGAATTATGCATAAAATAGCAGGAGCATTAACAGGACCGTTTTTTCTCTTTTGTAGGAGACCTCGGTGTTGTCTACCTGAGTTTTCAGCAAGTAGTTATTGGAGTGTGACACTGTGGAGTGTGAAAGTGATGCAGGGAACCATGCGTTCTGTATGTACATGAGTGCTGGAAACTAACAGTACTTACGTGAGTGTGATGAAGATTGGGTTAAAAGGATGCTTACAGTATATGTCAGATTGTTCCAGTGGAGTTTCCTTAAAACTGAGGGCTGGGGTACAACTGCCCCGTGTTTCTTACTGTGTTGTTTTCCTCTATTCTCAGTGCTGTAGCTCTTTGTTTTGACCAGTGACTGTGAGTCAGCTGGAGAAGGATATTAAACAATTGACAGAGTTTCTCTTTGTAAAGCATCACCCTAAAATCCAAGAAGCTGTTGCAGAGAACTGCTGCAGAGTGCCAAGTGCCATGCTCTCAGTGTTTACGACTCTGGTGTGCACATCCTGCAGGCTGGCTGAGTCTTCCTCATCACTCTCCTGTCCTTAACCTTTACGTGTTTCTCTCCTCCCGACTTTCCACTTTGGTTACAGGTACTGCAGAGCTGCCACCCCCCTTCTTAGTTCACTTTTGTCTGTAGTTCAGTTGATAGCACACGCATTCTTGCAGCAGAAGACAGAAGAGGCTCTAATTTCAGTCAAAGTCGAAGGAAAATGCTTGTGATGAACTGCTTGTCTAAACTGGCAGGTACTACTTGATTTTCTTCTTACCCCTATGACACCTTGCTGAAATACTGACTTGAGTGCCACTGAAAGATTTGTGCCTTCCAAAGGCGTTAGGAGCTACACCAGTTCCCTGCTGGTGTGGGCCTTGTGGGATTCCTGGCAGATAGGGATCTGTAGGACCAAGACATGCTCTCTCAGTGTTAAGTTTGTTGTCCACTCCACCAGACTGGGCTCAAGACCTTTGCAGCTTTAAGCTGGGAATGCTGAGTGGGAAAAGCCATGCTGTTTTTGGAAAAACAGCTACGGTTCTCAGACAAGGTCCTGCCACTTGGATGATGAACTGCTTAGATGGAATTGGATCGATCTTGTTGGTGCAACCAAGGGGTGTGGATTTCCATAACCTTATTGCTATAACTGGTGAGATGAATACTGTTTTGTTGCAGGTGTCATTGTGCTTGTCTGTCAGGTGCCAAAATAAGTCGACCCTTTTTAGGTGTATAAAGGCTGCAGTCTGGAAGAGGTGGCAAAAAGCCAGGCCTCAGTGGCACAGGCTGACATCAGTTGATTTGGGCAGGCTTCATCCTTCAGCCTGTATGAAAGGGCTACTGCAATGGTTGGTTGTTTGTCCTCAGATAGGCAGATTTCTTTGGTTCACGGCTGCTTCTTGAGCGTGACTTTGGGAGACTGTGATTCCTGTTTGTCAGTCTAAGTCACAGTTATCCCATTGGCCTTGACAGTGCACGGAGTAAAATCGCATCCCTCCAGGCTCCCTGTGCAATTCCACGTTGTGAACAGGGTGCCTCTTCCTCTGCAGCACGTTCTTGGGAAGTGGTCAGGAGGTAAGTTGCCAAGTTCTCTCCCAGTGCTACAGTCCTCTTGGATATTTCTGGTTTCCCAGCAGTGAGGCAGGATCTCATCCTGGGACACAGTGGACCTGCCTTTGCCTGATGCTCAAGAGGTGAAGGCGTTGGTGCATTCTGCCTGTGAGTTAAGCACTAGCCATCATCTGTCCGCCTGTAAAATCTCATCATTTGTCAGTCCAGGCTTATTGTTCCAAGCAAGATGGAGAATCAGAGTAGGGCTTGTTGTTAGATCCAGGACCTTTTGCAGCTGACTGATGAGAGCCAGAGAAAGGTCCCTGGTGTAGCACAGGGGCTTCGTGAGGCTGCCACAATGCAAGCAAGCCTGCTGTAACCAAATCAGTGTTGTTGTGATTGACAATTCAAGTATATCATTGAATTCGTTTGACTGCTTTGTTACGCAGTGGCTTGTCTTGTTTTCACTTGACTTGTTGCTGTGTTATTTCCTAACAGCAAATCTGACATACAGATGAATAGGGATTCAAAAGTGCTGCCTTGAAATCGCAGAGCTTAGATGCTACAAAAACATTTCTTTTGTATCTGCACCTATTTATGGAGCTTGCTGTCATGTAGACAGTTTTGGAAACGTAAAATACCACAAGATTCCCACTGTGCAGGCAGAAAATGCATTTGATCAGATAGGCCATGTGCTTGTAGCTCTGTTTAAAGCAGAGTCAGGCATGACTGATCAGTTGGTAAGATAAAGAGAATCTTGGAAAGGACGTGGCATGTGTGAGCGATGTGTAAGATGCTCATTAAAAGCTGAGAAAACCCAAAGAGGTGTCTTGTTCTCTTGTAGGTTTTCAGTGGAACAGAATCTGATGTGATGCGGTCTAACGGAGCTGTAAAACAAGCAAGGTCCCACAGCTCCTCATGCTGTGGGAGAAGGGGATGCTTTTAAAGCCCGACTTCTAAAGGCTTTCAGAGATTTTTCTATTCCTGCCTTGCCATTATCTGAAGTGTCTGGGCTGGCCATAGCCTCTAGTTAGACAGCTTCTCTGGTGGCATTAACAAGCATTGCACAACAGACTTCTAAACTTATCCTAGGTTGTGTTTTGCCCGAGAGAGCGCACCAATATTGCATACAGGTCTTTGCATGTTCCTGCTGAAATGAGAAACAAGCTGGCAAGGCCAATGATTGCATCCAGCATTCCTTTCAGTGAATAGTCACAGTATTCAGATTGGCCTGTGGTCACAGTCCTAAACAAAAAAGCTGAATGTGTCTGTGTGGGCAAGCTGTTACAATGAAAAAGGAGCTCATGGTTGTATAACAAATATAAAATTTAATCCTGCTAACTTCCTCTGAAAAGAGAATGATGCTTTCAAGTTCAAAACAGCCTCTCATCCAGGAGCGTGTGCTCCCGTTTGTACAGGCTGTCTGATACCAATGTGTTCCACTCTTTAAAGGATGTAAAATAAGATATTTATGCATTATTATTTTTTAATGACTTTTTTTTTTTTTTTTTTAAAGAAATGTGTTTTTCTCCAGTCTAGGACTGCTTAGCTTCCAGGCATTTCCCAAGCTACTGTCTTCTAATTATAAGTGGATTTCTGGATCCTGCTGAGCTAAACAGCCAGTTTGCAGGACCCAGGACCACTGAAGGGGTGAGTGGAAAAGCCCCTAGATGACCTGTGGTTTTGGCCTGCGTCATGCCAGGAACAAAATCTGGAAGAGCCAAAAGGGAGGAGGAGACGACCTACCTGATTTTGACCAAAATAAAACTCTGTTTTGATTGAATTAGAGTGGCTTGGCCTCAGTTGTCTTGGTGCTCGTATGTCCTTTAGGTCTCACCAATTAATTGTTTGGAAGGCAGAGACTGCTTGAGCTGGCTTGTGTAACAGCATTGTAGCTCTGCTTTGCTCCGTGGCTTTGCTAAGTTTCTTCTTTGTCTTGTTCTGTCCATCCACAGGCAGTTGCCCTTCTTTCTTCCATCCTTTAAGTACACTGCAGCAGCTGCACCTTCTGCACAGCACATTGTGTGCATGTGTACTTTTATTAGACTGAGCTGGATTGGAATCTATACAGTCCTTACAAATAAAACCATAGTTTTGGAAAAACCTTTCTAGCTCCTGCATTTGAAGTAGTTTGTTTTCTTTTATTCTAGCAGTGGTTGTAAGCGCTCTTAGAAACAGAGTTTTTAAACTTGCTGAGCAGTCTTTTCTTTTGAGAGGAGAGGGGTAAGAATAACCATCTGAAAGACCAGGTAAGATTTCCCACCTTGTATTTGCTGCTGTGCATTCTATCAGAATGTGCCTCAATGACATACCTGGCTGTCCAAAAGCCAGGTAAGGAGAATAAGTGGTTCTTCAGGGCTTCAGTGTATAGAAGAAGAAGTGCTGCAATGTGCTGTAACAGGGAGATTGATGCACTGGGCTTCTAACAGCAGCATTTTGGAGGATGTGGAGTGAGCTGTGCACACAGGCTGTGTACAGTCTCTCCTAGGTGCCCTTTTGTAGCAGTTTTGCTACACTTGTTAGGGAATAGGCTGAGCCCCTGAGGTCGCTTCCTGCCTCATTTTTCTGTAAAAAATTAATATGTTACCTCCATTATTTCATTATGGCTAGCTTTAGAGCATACTGAGGTTCGTGCCAGAAATCGCACACGCTTTGACAAAAATGGTCCTGGCAGTGTCATTGGGCAGTACAGAAGTAACACTCAGTCTCAACCCTCATCTGTGATTGAAATCACTGAGACAGACCTGTTACAGCTCTTCTTTCTACGTAAGCTGGCATCAGTCTGCAGCTCTGAGAACTTGAATTCTAACGCTTCTATCACTGATTGGGTTCAGGGACGTCTTCATCTCTTCCCCCTTGGCTGGACATCACCTCAGCAGTAAATAATGCGAGAACTCTCAGCAGACACAGTGATTTGTTTTGATAAATGCCAGGGTTTTTCTGTTCACTGCTGAATTTGTAGCATTCTCAGGCTGGAGTTGGAGAATGTTTTTATAATTCGGAAGAACTCTTCATAATTACATGCAGTTAGAGACTAGTTGCAGTATTGGCTTGAGATAGCATGGGCCACTTCAAGTACTCCCTCTTGTTTGGGATTATTGGTGCCTTAATAGAGTTGCTGCTGTCCAGAACAAAGGTTTGTAATAACGATGTCTATTTAAAGGAAATATTTATGTTGTTGGATGCCTCTTCAGTTTATCCACGACTGCAGGCTGCCATCAAGGTTCAGTGGCCTTGTGATGTCTTTTTTCAGACAACATGGAGTGCTTCTGAAGGTACTGCTGGGATCTGTTCAGGTGGGAAAAGAAAGCTTTGAGTACAGATGAGTTTTGTCTGGTATGCAGTGTGCAATGATGACCTTAAGGAAGGAAGAGGCAGAATCTTGGGTTACGGTGCGGTATGATGAAAGGTGGAAGAATTATCCCTTTTCATTTAGTTTTATTTATATTCACAGTAATGAGTTGAGTATGGGCTTTAATGCCTTGCACTTAAATTCTTCTGGAAATGCAAAATTTGTGCGCTGATAGCTAGGAAAGCAATCCTGAGTATCTAGTCCATTTGTGGCTCAGCTATTGTTTGTTTCGAGGATGAGAATAAGCCACTGAGTCAATCGGGTCATCCAGTAATCACTTGTAAGCGTTGCTAAAAGTTTGGAAGAAGCTTTGGTGTCGAGCTGTGACTTGCTCAGGTAAGCACAGTGCAAGCTAGCGAGCTATGGCACTTGTGCAGAACGAGAGGAAATGATTTCCCAGCCAGCACTCAGGAGTTGTGTTGCCATTTCACGATGGGAAATGAACCCAGTCTAGGAGCTGGTAGGGTAAGCCCTGCTTCAAGAAAGTGCTGGAGGGTGTGCTTGGTGGGGGAACTGAAATTTACTTTGGTCATGCTTTTATTAAGTGTGTGCCTGCTGAAATGCTCTTGGGTACAAACACACGTGTGAGTAGGTCCAGGGAGCCTTGTGTTAGATTTATAACACTTCCAGGAGAGGAGCCAAACCAATTGGGTCTTTGTATTGGCTTTCCTTGATCCTCTTTGGGGAGCAATGTGGTATCTCTACTTTTAGAGCTAAAAGTGCTAAACATTTTCATACTCAGCAAATGCAAAGTCAGATACTTACAAATAAAACTGTTTAAAAGCGAAAGACCATTAAGTTCATACTTTATACACTTTATTTTAAAAAGATCACAGGGCTTCGAGTTATGTTAAACACCTCCTCAAAGAAGAAACAAAAGTGCTTTTCACAACCTTCTCGGATTCTGCTCTCGATTGTGCCCTGTTTGCAAATGGGAGAAGACAGGTTGTTGAATTTGGCATTTTGTATGATTCTCACCTGGCCCTCACTTGCATATGGCGCACCGATAGATTGCTGGAGGCTGTACAAGACAAAACAGACCTCTTTCCTCATCCCACTTTTGAAACCTGCTCTGAATTCTGACCAGAGGACAGGGAGGGGTAAAAAGGCTGTGTGACAAAGTGCAGCGTGTTAGAGGTTTCAGCCTTTGCTGTCCTAGCTGCAACTTAAACTGCAATGCTCAGCTCCTGTCTCCTGCCATCCGAGGCAGGGGAGAAATGTTTTGTTTCCTTGCAAGTGTTTGCTGGAAAGCTGCACGTCCCAGCTCATTGCCATACGCCCTTTTCTATGGTGGCCCACTGGCCACCTGGCTGCTTGCTGTGTGTTGCAAACGTGTAATTTTTCATGTGGTTGAAGTCACCCATTTCTGGGCAGAAGAGAGTAAAGCAACAAGCACAAGCTGTCAAATGTGATAGCTGCTGTACGCCTGAACGTAGCTAGGGGCTCAGAGCTCCAACACACAAAGGAATCCTCCTCCTATAGAACAGCCTATTTCTTCCTTTCCTTTTAAATGGTTTGGGTTTTCTGTTTTGTTTTGTTTTTGTTTTTTTCTTTTTCCCTCAAAGTTTTGTCTTCTAGCTGATTTCCCTTACTAGCCTTCCATTTTTTAACTTCCCTCGGATCACCCCTTTGTCACCTCTTTGCTGATTCTTTCTGCCATTCTGTACCATGGAGTCAGGAGTACCATCAGCCGTAAAGATAGATCTGATGCTTCGTAGCAGCCAACAGCAGGTTTTATCTCCTCTCTTTCCACATTCTGCATAGGTCACAGTCTTGAGCCACCAATAGTGAATGTCTGAGCGTAGCAGTGACTTGCAGTGCCCTTTTTTTTTTTTTCCTGACTTGCAGACTAGTGAAAAGCAAATATCAGCCTCCTGAGCACACTGGAACGTGAAAGGGGTCGTTCAGGTTTTTGTGCCATCAAAAGGAAAGGTTATTTGCATGGACTGGCAGTAAGCCACGTAAATAAGTGAACCTGCATTAAGATCACTGTCTGGGCACGTGAGAAAAAAAGTGAAATCAGAAGGAAATGAGCTGCAGAAGGGAGAGGAGAAGGAAGTGGTCTGCTTTTGATGGCAAGAGCACATGCTGTAAGGAACAGCAACGTAAGTAGAGCACATGGGGCTGCAGAAGGGTGGGATTTTCTGCAGTCACTCGTGAGACTTGAAGCCGTGTGGCACACTTCTGAAAGGCAGGGACACGAGAAAACTTCCTGTGGGTGGTGGCTTTTGCTTTTGCTTCTTTCAGAAGCAATGGGAAGGCTCTTCCCCCTGAGCTGCGTATGTTTGTCCTTGGATTGGAAGAGCCAGTCTGAAAGGTGGAGGGCTCTAAAGCCAACACTGCTTGACAAGAGTTTTAGTAAAGCTCCGGTGAAATTCCAGACCTGTTGCTGCAGAAGTAGTAATAGCAGTGGTAGTAGTAATAATTAATAAGAAGAAACTCTTGACTTTCTAAGCCGTACAAAAAAAAACTGGTGACTTTTGTCCCTTCCACCCATTGCATTCTGTGTGTGGCAGTGCTGTGCTTCCTTCCATTTATTCCTGACTCATGCACTTACTTTTAGAGGAGTTTGCTTTCAAGCACGTCCATCTCCTTCAGCTACTTAAAATCTCTCCTGAAAATTAAGAAGTCATTTTGCTGGTTATGGAGAAGAGAGGGTGGGAGAGAAGGGGCTGCTGCTGGGCTGCGGTGAGTTTATGTGAGCTCTCTTTTCTGTCACCAGCATCTTGGTAACAAAACTGGCTGAAGTTCGTGTGCTGCAAGAGATACGAGAGTTGTGTGCACACTCGTAGGTGGCGGAGAGCAAATGTGGTTCAAATGATCCGTTCCCAGTTGTGTTTCACCGCATGTGATCACTTCTTTTGGTTTGGTTTCCTGTGTGTTTGTGTGTTTCACCACGGATGTCATCTTCCTCATGAGAGACTTACCCGCTGCTCTCCTTTCATTTCCAGTTTGCAACTTCATGTCCCATGAGAAGTGCCTCAAGAATGTCAACATACCTTGTTCATGTATCGCTCCCAGCCTTGTAAGGGTGAGTAAGCACACACTGTTTTGTCTCTATTTTTTGTCATAACGGCACGAATTTATCACTAAGTAATCTGCGTAGTACGGCTGTGGCTTGCTGATGTTGTAATGCTTAAATCAATTGTGTTAGTCATCACTGAAGCTCCTACTGCTGTTCAGAGGCAAAGTCTGACATTTCCTTAAAAACTTCCCTGCTGCAGGCGGCTGTAGACAGTCTGTCTTTGAAGAGCAATTATTTGCATTCTTTAACTATTACTAGACATTTGAAATTGTGTCATTACCTGGAAGTCTCACAGTAATGGAATGGGGTGACTGATGGATATCAGTGCTCTCAGGAAACCGTAGTGTATCAAACTTAAAGAACTCTGTATAACTCACTTCTTCTTCTTTCTTTTTTTTTAAACAGTAATTACATCTTACTGGGAAGATGCTGAGTTTCCCTACCTAGTGAAGGGGCCGTGTTTGGCTTCTGTTGATTATTGATCTTAAGAATTTGCTTGCTTATTGTGCCTCGAGAGTAAAGTCCTTGCGTTAAAAGCACAAAATCTTAAAGTCAAATCAGGGCCTCGCTAAATGGTAAAAATTCACGTGGATTTATTTTGGCTGATAATAAAATCTTGGCTTTTTAGATGCCCTGTGACTTTTTTCTCCCACACAACTTTGTAATAATTGCTTTTGAAAAACGGTTTGAAAGATAGACTAATTTTGAAGGTATTAATATTATGCAACTGTAGTATTAAGAGTCTAAGATGAGGAGAAAATAGCGTTTTCTCCACCTGGGAAGGGGTGACAGAAAGGGTAGAGAGGTAGGAAGCAGGTGAGAACCTTCTTATCCAAGTGGAAAAACATTACAAAGTATGGTAAGGAGCAAATGTCAATTTCAGTGTTGTAAAATCAGAATGCATAAACTGTGAACGTTACAGACCTCCCTGACTGAAAACACAGTTGTGAGATATTCATTGTGTAGATCTGTGAGCTTGGGAAGGGAAGCTGCATTCCCTTCTCTGTACACAAAAAAAAAAAAGCATTACAGGTTTCTTTGCATTGTGGAAACCTGGTTAGGGGATGGGAGGTTTAAAGCAGCACATAACTAGAGCTACAGGAAGTTAGCCAGTCATTTTTATTTCACGTGCATTATCCTAGATGTTCATGCAGTTCAGCCTTTGCTACACACTTCATCTTCCCCACATGCTTTCATCTTGGGAAATGTAATTTAGACTAGCAAAAAAAAAAAAAAAAAAAGGAGTTTGATACACAGAACACTGCCAGTGGAATAATAAGAAGTATTGCTGTTGGTCTTAGAATCCACAGTAAAGGGATGTGCAGATAGTGAGAAATGCTACTACTAAGAATTAGCATCTATTACTGTTCCAGAATGCTGGCAGTCAGTCATTATAGCATGGGAAAAGGAATGATGACTCAGGCTGTGCAGGGATCTTTGGAGGAGTGGTACATAGCCAGCTGAGGAGCATTCATTTTTTTTCATAGGCATTTAATTGTAAAATTGTTTCTTTTGTGAATTTACTGCAAATTTTAGTTGTTGTTCAAAATAATATCTGTTGCTTTTGCATGGTGAAAATCCTGCATTGAAACACTGCATCAGTCGTGGACTTAGGATTTTTTCCCTTGCCAATCCCCACTTTCTACCTGTCCTAACACATGGGTTGTGTTTAGTTGTGTGTTTTTTACGGGTAAAACACAGGTGTTCTTGCTGCAGAAGTAGAACATCTGAGTGCTGTTGTCTATCCTGGCAGTTTAGCACTGCTGTATTTAGCTGTGAAAAGTCTCGTGCTGAAATCTGTGCTGAGTTGTAGTGATTATGCATCCAAAGTAGACCAGACTGTCCGGACAGAATAGCAGCACAGACCTGTCCTCCTCGAGTTGCTCATCCAGGTTGCATTGGTCCGGGTCTCTTGTGTGAGTGAAGCCTGCCCCATGGGCTCTGCTGAAGTGAATATTAGCTCTGCACTTGCTTCAAAACCATAACGAAGCAAAAAACAAACGATGATTGCTTATCGAATGTCTGGGGAGTTTGTTTTCTTCTATCAGATGACTTGAATCTGTCTTTTTATGGAAACGTCTGATGGAGAAGGAAGCACGGATGGGATTTTTTTTCCCTGATGCTTTCCTCTAGCGAGTTACTACTATTCTATGCACCCCCAGATGAGGATATGTTTATTTTTTTTAATCTCAGATTTCATCTAGAGAAAGTGGCAATTGTTGAAGCTCATCGTGCTGTGTGTCATTCCTTATCAAGCCAAACTGTGAGAGAATGGTTTTTCAGCAGGCAGGCTATGGAAGCTTTTAATTCCTGAGACCAGGGCTTCCTTCCTGGGGTCAGGTGAGTGCCCTCAGAGACAGAAACAGGTCAGGTCTGCATCCAGCCTCAGATCATTCTTGGTGAGTTCACTCTCCAGGCTGCCCTAAGGAGCTTTTTTTTTTCTGTGCTGTTGTTGATCTTTCTCACCTGCACACGCTGTTCCAGCTTGGATCCAGATCATGATGTTTTGAAATGGAATGTCACGGATCAGGCTTCTGAACCCACTTTAGTTTTTGTGATTTCTGAGGGATGTGGTTTGTTTCACTGAGATCTCTGCATCTCCTCCAAGTTCAGATTCTTCTCCTTACGTCCTCACAGGTATTTGCCTACTCTGAGGCATGTGTTAGAAAAGAAAAATCTGAACAGAAGACAAAATGACAATGAAAACAAAAGCTGAGTGGGTGTGAAATGTCAAGTTTCCTTTGTTGGGTTGGAACGAGCTAGAAATTTGTTGCCCCTTAAATTTACCATATAAATGTGTGGGGGTGTTTTTTTTACATAACCGTACTTTAAAATTAAATGGAAATGATAGTATAACAGAAGTAGTTCTAGCGAAATGAGGCGTTTGTGATGCTCGTTTTTCCTGCAGCCCTTGCTGCACTGATGCCTTGCTGTAGTTGTTTCCAAACGCTTCCACTTCAGGAAGGGCAGGTAGACTTCACGAAAACTTCCTTCAGTGTTTTTCTTCTTACAGCCAGGTTGCCTGGAGTGGAAACATCGTGATGTAGGTCATCAGCTTCTTGTGAAGATCGTAATGCTAAAAATGAGATGTGGCTTGTGGTTCAGAGCTTGGGTAGCAGCTGCATTCTCAAGTTGTGGTACTGAAGGAGAAGATTTTGGAGCTCACAGAGGTCTGTGCTGGAGGAGCAGGCTTGCTGACCTGAGCCTTTCCCTCTGGCTGCTGTGTCCTGCAGTTGGCTGTGTGGGTCAGTTCCTTTGTTTCTCATAATCTGCTAGAAAAGTCGAAAACAGGAGAGAATAAAGGCTATTCTGGTTAGGGTTATGACACCCAGCAGTGGTGAGCTGTTCTGAACTGGGAGCTTCGTGCTTAGTAGTCACACAACAGCAGCATCCATTTCTTCTGCAGCTCAGGGGCTTTTATTCCGGGTTGCAACCTCTCTTTCTCTGATCTCTTCGTCTCCTTTCTGCAGTGCAGTTTTTGCCCCACTCATCCTGTTGCACGTAAGCGATTTTTGGAGTTAGATCTGCAACATGAAATTAAAGGCAAAAAAAAAAAAAAAAAAGAATGCTTAATATTTTTCTTACGTTTTATGAAAAATGATTGCACGGGGGAATTTTGTTTCTCTCTTTATTCTTCCCCTTTTGTTTTGCTGTAGTGAAAAGGCTTTGTTAGTTAGGTGTGTGCTTTTTCACCTGTGTCATCTGTTGTAGGAGAGCTGCTTTATTTAGCGGGTGGATGGGACTCAATTGTGGTTCTGGGTTTCTGTGTCTGCCATAGCAATGATTGGACTCCAGACTGATCTGATTTTGCCTGGGAGCTTCTTGGACAGCCCCGGCTACTTCTGCAAGCAGGTCTGACCCCAGCTCTTCAACACCTGGCCCATAGCTGCGTCGTGATTCATATGCAATTGCCTGGAGCATGCCAGCCACATGCCACAATTTAGCAGCCAAATAAGGTGTAAAATTGTTTATTGGTTGCTAGCTTGCTCTAGATTTTCTGCTTTTTCTTCCCCAAAGTGATAGCCAGCCACTGAGGTGAAAGGGGAGGGCTGGTTCATGAACTCCAGGTCGCTGGCAGCGGTGTGCTGTGCTGGTGCAAGCTGCCTGCAGGCTTAAACACCTCCAGAATAGCCCCATGGCTGTACCAATGACCCTTCAGATTCAGAAGGGGTATGGAATGTCACTGAGTTTGTTTCCCAGCTGATTCCCAGTGTCGATCTTGATGAAAGTGGGTTTCCACTGCAGCAATCACAGCAAGGAGTGATGGTGCTTTGCACATCAGCTTCTCTTTCCAGCATGAGAAAACCTAATGGAAGCAACTCTTAATTACAGTGCAAAGGTCTTACCACAGATCTTCCTTCCGTAGAAGTGCAACAGAAGCACAACAGGTTCCTGATTTGAAGTGGTATTTAGTTTGCTGTGCAGTTCCCATCCTTTAGAGTCCTTGAGAGCTAGTTTGCATACGAGTAACTGAGGTCTGATGTTCTATCGTGGACATCTGTAGCATGAAGGAATGGTTTCTGGGTGTACTGAGGTTACGTGTGGATGTGTGCCTTGCTCCCTTGCATTAGCACCAATTAATTTTGGTATTTAAGTAACTTTTCTCTCCTGTTCTGCAGTTATTGTTTCGGTTGGTGTCCTTACTCAGTTTCAAAACTTCCACATGCAATTTGCACTTGAAGGTGTTTTGTAGCACCAGCACGAAGGAAGAACCTCGTTTTGAACACAAAGAGTAATTTTACATTCCTTGTGTCTAAAAGGCAGAAGTAGAAATACGGTGCAAAGCACGGAGTATTTATGTTGCAGAAATAAAGACCTTTCACTGTTAAAGCAGAGAGACTTGAAGCGAGCGAAACAGCTGTCTGTGCTTACTGAGCAATAAGTAATGAGCTGAAAAGATGCTAACACTGGAGAAAGTTGAGTCACAAAGTTAGCTTTCTCAGGTCTTTATGTGGCTCTTGGAGGAGTGGACACGGGTTCCAGTCACATCTGATCACCACTGTGGGGTGTGGGTATCATAATGAGCCCTGAGAGCTCATTATTAAGGAAACATCAGCATTTGGAGCTGTGCTTGTAGGTGGAAACACCTACACGTTTGGATTGTTATGGACGATCTTTTAGGCACTCTGTAGCAGCCCAGTATTTTGACTCTGTAGAACAGTCCACAAAAGGCCTGTGTAACAAGCCTTGAGAGCAAATTATGAAGTAATTTGCTTCCAAGCTAATTCTGCCTATCTTAAAAATGAGCTGATGACTTCAAGTTAAATTCTCTTTGCCCAGCCTTGTGAAAGTGCTTGTATCTTTGACTGGTCCATGAGCCATACACTGCAGGTGGTAGCTGGGCTGCTCTCTGTGCAGTGATTGCACTTCAGTGGCAGAATATGTTAAGCTGATAACTTGGTGTTGCCTCATGCATTTCAAGATGAGGAACGATTAAAAAAAAAAAAATCTTTCCTGTGCATCTATTCTAAAGTTTGTTGCTGGAGATGCATTTGTTGCTGTTCTTTATGGTGCAGTTGCATGGTTTTGTGCTCTGTTCTTGCAGAAATTGCTCTGAGGGATAGGAATGGCTAAGCTTTAGATTTCTGTAGAATCAAATTTCATTGCTGGCTGATACAAACTGCCGTAGAAATGCATAGCAGTAATGCTCTGGATTTCTTACCAGGTGGCAGCAAGCAAAATCAGGACTAGGAACATCCTGTGCATCAGTACAAGGTCATCCTGGAGATGATGCTGGAGTGTTAGTATTACATTTTCTCTTGATGGATTTCTGATCAATAGTGTGAGGGCACCTAGATGTTACTTAGCGGTATTGCTAGTCGAAATTTTCTGTATCTATCTCAGGAAATTGATTTTAGTGGTTTGCATAAAGTAACTTAAGGAGCTGCATTGAAAAAGAAGTTTCGATTCTCATCAATTATTCACTTTCTTTCTGTGAGCCTCCCTCCGTGTCTGTAGTTTGCTGCACTTGAACAGGTGAATGTGAATTAATGAATAATAGATAACATTTCGTGTGCTGACATGGAGCCTCGCTGGCCTTCCCTGTCTTCAGAGTTTGGTATTGTTTAGGTTATAGGATGCTTGGAACTCCTTCAGCAATAGAAGTAATGTAGTGAGCTGCTAGGAAAAGCAGCGTGTGATTGATCAGCTGGCTCATTGTGTCCTACTGGCTACTTTCCATGTTTGGTTTGTTGTTTGTTTTTTTTTTTTCATCATCCCTCTCCTTTTCCTGCAGTCTCTGCAGTATTTTTTGTACATGCAATTTCTAGAGCAAGTTAGAAGGAGCAGTCATCATAATTAAAAAAAAAAAAAAAGCTTGTTTGTCTTGTTTCTGAAAGCAAGAAGTCGAAGGAAACAATTCTTTTTCCTTTTTTCCACCCCATCCTCCGATCAGTGTTTCTTTTCTTTTTGGGCACTGACTCGAGTTTTTAGAAGGTCATCGCCAGGGCTGGAATAGAATTTAGACTGCAGAATTTAGACTTGTCTTCTTCCCTTTAGCCTCCTATGTAAGAGTGCCCAGGCCCTGCAGAAGTTTGCCCCTAATCTTGCAGTCTTTTCCAAAATAAACGCCGCTTTGCGCAAAAACTGTTTTGATCTATAGAGTGTCCTCCTTCTTCAGATAACTTTTCTTGCTTATTAAACACTGTGGCAGGAATGAAAAGCCTGCATTTCTGTGCCAGCTGTAAGATAAAATAGCCGGACTCAAGGCTGGGAAAGTGAAGGTTTGGATTTCAAACGCTGGTTGTCAAAAAGATGGCAAGTCCATGCCAGGTGTCCAAAGCACGTTACTGAGCTAACAAAGGTCTCTCTTGATTTACCTCTTGATTAAACTTCCAGCAATATTCTTTCCCTCTCGGGTTACATCTGCAAAGTTTTATCTTGCTAAAGTGCTAAACAGGGTTGTTTGGCATAACTGTGCCTGTTCTTTCAGGGGAGGAAATACAAGAGGGAACCAGGCTGTCATAAATGGACGGCACGTTTTAGGTCTCCAAACTCTGTTTCAGGATGGGTCAGATTTGTTGCTAGTTTTTCACGGGGAAACGCCATAAGAAAAATACTCAAATCCTCCTCAAAACTTTGCTTGCTTATGCAGGAAAAGGTGTTTGTGGCTATGTGTATTTTAACTCACTATTTCCCACGCTTTTTCTGGGAATGACTGATGATAATTCATGCTTAAAGAAGCCACCTGTTAGCCCTCACAGGTCTTCCTTTTTTCCTTTTTGTGATGCAGGAGCCAGAAGATGGATCAGGTATGTTTGTCAGGAAGGGCTTGAGGGTTGCAAAATACACGTTTAGAAATCTAAGAGGTTACTAAGTTATTTGAATTCTGACAGCTTAGAGATGCAGTTATGCTTCTCTCTTAAAATGCAAATATCAATTTTGACAAAGGTGTGCATCTTGTAGGAATAGCAGTCTCTGGAACAAGCATAAAGCTCAGGTGCATCCCTTCATAGAATCATAGAAAGCTTTGTGGCCACATTCATCTTTTAGAAGCACATGTCTTTGGAATATTTTGTCTGAGGAGATGTATGTATGCAGTTAAAATTGTTTCACAGTTAAAATTCACAATCAATTCTTCGGTTCAGTTTGGATTGGAAGGGACCTTAAAGATCTTCTAGTTCCAGTCCTGGTGTCATGACAGCAGGGATGCTGTGTTAGTATTCATTTTTCTTCTTCCTTTCATTATCTTCTTCTGCCTCCGCCTGGTTCTGTAGCTTTCACTCTTTGATGTGGACTGTGGCAGCACTGAGCTTTTGTAAACTGTCTTGAAAGTGTCTTCAGGGTATTTTGTCTGAGAGTGTCTATGTGCAGCTATTACTGTTTAATGGCCTTTGATTCAATTAAAAATACTTAAGAGGTCAGCTGAGGTTTCAGGTACGTTGTTTGAGCACAAAGGAAGTCCTAGCATTCATGGCACTGTGAATCATCAGGACTGGCACTTGCAGCTATATTCATTTATTTATACATTTAAATGTAGATTGATATAGATGTAAATATATATATATATGTATATATATGATATTTGCTCTCAGGTTTACTTAAGCACACATTATATATACTACCCCGTTTTGCACGACAGAACAGCTTCTGTCAGCCATAAACACTATTCTGAAAGCTGCAGCTGATGATGTTCCGTGTGTTCTTCTTTGACAGATTCCAGTTGCACATTGCTTTGGGCCTCCAGGACATTACAAAAGAAAGTTCTGCACAGTGTGCAGGAAGTCTGTGGAGTCACCTGCCTTTCGATGCGAAGGTAATTTGAAATGCTCCATTTGTGGATTCCATTTCATCCATCCATCCATCCATCCATCCATCCATCCATCCATCCATCCATCCATCCATCCATCCATTCCATCGAATGTGAATGTCATCCAGTGATGTATGCTTTGCATACCCTGTGTATATACACATATATACACATGTGTATATATGTGTGTGTATCATAACGCCCTTTCTGTGTTTCTGAGATTTTGTTATCCATTCATTGGCAATGGAAACACGTAGGTAAAATTTAAGGCACCACAGATCTGTGGTGTTGGTGATGAGTTGTTAGTCCACGTGAGAGACATGCAAAGAATGAGAAATTACTATGGCTAAGTAAAGACTTCCTCTGCTGAAATAATTTCTTTTTCCAACGGAAAGCTTTGTTGCATGGAACTTCAGGTTTCTGTCTTTCTGAAACCTTCCCCTGTCTACAAAAGAAAGGAATATAACTGTGTGTTACTTGTCTTGGACGTTTATTGCTTTCAAAGGAATGAAGTGCCTTTTGTGGGAAGTAACTCGACTATTTATCAAAGTAGTACTACTCTTTGTGTTCTGCCATAAATTCTCTTAAAAAAAATAACGTAAGAGATCACCTAAGCACCGTGTTTCAGGATCCATTGATTTGAAACATATGTTGGCACAGGCACTTCACCGATTTTGATGGGAGGCAACATTTGAAATCACATTACAGTTAGGTAATGCAGATGTGTAGGCATTTTTTTCTAGTTCACTGAGGATTTTGAATTATGTTCCATGGATTCAACAGATTGTTTTTGTTGTTGTTTTTGTTTTTTGCACGGTGTGACTTTGCTGTTCCGTGTTCTGAATACCAATTGCTCTACCACTTTCATTTCTTGGGCTTTTCAAAAATGTAGCTGAATTGAGATTAATATCATGTACAAGGAAGAAATGATCCTTTCTTTCCTCTCCAAAAGTGGTTCTAGAGTTTGTTTTAGAAATCAGCTTTGCAAATAGGAATGTGGATGTTAGACTTGCTTCCTTTTTTGCTGATTTATAATGACTGTGCTTACTAGGACAAGCCTGCCGTTGGTTATGATGTTCTCCTCTGATGTTGAGGTTTGAAGAATTATTCTTGGAAAACTTGGTGTAACTAAAGCAGAAAGTGCTGCTAACATGAAGTTACTTTTTCTAAGCAAATGGCTGACGCAGCTGGATGCACTTCTGAAACAATTGGCATAGGTTGCTTTAGGCTCTCTGACTCTTGCAATATCCTCCTTTGGTTTTGTCTTGTTTTTTTTTTTTAAAAGGAAAGTTATCAGGCAAACACTGTGTTTGTGTGATAGGGCGTCTGTTTTCAGAAACTGGCACGCATGTATCCTAACTCTTGATAAGATTGGATACCAAATATTTTATTTTTTTGCCTACGGAGTATATGAACCAATCTCTTCTGACAGTTATTAATTGCTTTAGATTGCAGTTCTTGCTGTAGAATTCACTAAAAAATCTTCAGCCTGGACTCTGGGTGCTGGATGCTCCATTTCCTTTTCTTTCCAAGAAGAAATGGAAATAAAAGAGGAAAAGGGAGACCAACACAAACATTTGTTAACAGTGGTTGCTTTGTAATAGTTTTCTTTTTAAGCATCATTCAGGAGCAGTAAATTGTGAACTTTTACTTGACGAAAGGGTTTTGGTTATTTTTTTGAGGAGCGTGGGTAGTTTTTTAAAGTTTGTCCTATCAAGTTTATATTTCTGAGATACATTCACAGCACTTGCATGGCAAAGTTGAACGGAAAAGCTTCCACTATGACTTAAAGAACCGTGTAGGTTATGGAAGTGCTGCTAAAGGCAGTGCTGGTAGGCATGCAGACTTGAATGGATCCTTACACGTGAACAACCTTATCTTTCCCATCAGTGGCACTGCTGCCTTAAGGGTTTATCCTGTGACACTCCTGCCCTTGACGTGCACACATTTTCTTTCTGATTGTGAGTGGAGGTTGGTGTCAGGTAGCATCGGGGGGAGAAAATAATTTTAAAACCTTCTGTATTCTTGCCCGTGATAGCAGAGGGCAGTGTGTGTTTGTGTTAGCAGAGTTAATGATACAAAAAAAAAAGGTTTCCATTAATTCCTTGAAGCCATAATCTGATCTGCAGAACCCTTTGCCATTAGCGAAGCTCTGACTCAAAGCACCGAGTTTTCCTAGTGGCTGAATTTATTCAACAATAAAAGCTGCCTGTTCTGTCTATAAAGCAAGGTTTAGGGGGAAGCATGAGCTGAGGAGGAACCGTCACAGCTCAGGTAAGATTGCTGAGCTCGGGAAAGGTCCCCAGGAGGAGAACTGCCCATGAACATTCATTATTGAGACAGCAGGCTGTGCTGCAGTGTGGTGGCAGATGATGGCTTTCTTCAAGGCTGGAGTAACACACAGTGTTAGCGTGACCACGTTTTCTAGAGCTTGGAGAGCTCTTTCAAAATGAAGTGTTACACTTCAGGAAATTGAATACTGTTTTCAGGATGCTTTCTGGTAGCGTAGATAACATTCCCAGTTCTGCCTTTCAGTCTTCAGGTTGCACTCTTCAGACCATTGCAACATGCTTGGATCAACCACCTGTTTTACAGGGAAAAAAAATTACACTTGGAGGATCTCGACTCTTACCTCTTACTTTTGCTTGCTTGACCAAGAAGTTGGATGCCTTCCCAGAGCACCTGTGTAGACAAGTCTTTAAAAAAGCAGCTAGAAATATCTATCTTTTTCATGCATCCGTGTGTCTTCCTTAGAGAGCTGTCCTAACCTTTGCAATAGGTAGAATAGATATTCTTTGCAATAGAAGCTAGATATTGAAGTCTTTTGGCTGTTTTGTTTTTTTGTGTGTGTGTGTTGTTGTGTTCCTTTTTTTTTTTTTAGCTATTTTAACTACTTTTTTCCAATGCACTCTTTTCTTCCACAGTATCAAGCTAGATTTTTAAGAAATAAAGAAACCTACCCAGCACTCTCAGGTTTGACTAAAACTTCTGGCTGAATTATCTCAGGTATTTTGGAGGGCAGTGTGAAGCCTACTTAAGAGAAGGCTCTGAGAAAAAGTAGCATTTTCCTTTTCCTGACAACAAAACTGTGATTTGCAATGTGCTGCCACAGCTTAGATGTATTTCCAGGATGAATGTACCTGTTTGAGTTTAAAATTCAGTGCTCAGTGTATCATCCAGTAATGAAGAGGATTTGTTTCCTGAGCAAATGTGCTCTGCTCTCACCTATTGGAGCTCCATTGGGTTTGGAAAGGGTTTGGAGCATGCTTTCAGGAAGATAGTTTACATTAGGCTCAATAGTTGATGTTCAGGTGCAGAACTTTCTGTTCCTGCTTCTAACATCGAGTTTTTTGGATTTGATTACATCAGAGTAGACTGCAGGAGTGATAATACTACAGCAGGCAGCTCTTCCCATGAAAAGGTGATACAAAGCTGTAAAGACAAACAGTTGCTACGAATTCAGCTTGCTGTATGGAAGAAAAAAAGGCAAGTAGTAGTTGTAGGCAAAGTTATCTCAGCCTTTCCTCGTATTTGCTGCATTAATTTAACACAAAGGAAATGGACCCACACTCAGGGTAGTGCTGATAATCTTTTATTGCCCATCTTCACTGAACAGAAAGAGCATGAAAAGAGCATGAAGGGATGAAAATGTGCTGCGGAAAGGTTCTGGAGAAGGGATAGGAGGGAGGAAGGAACAGAGGAGCTGGAGGAACGGAGAGACACTGACTCTGATTTTCTTGTTTTCATCTTTTCAGTCTGTGAGCTGCATGTCCACACAGATTGCATCCCGTTTGCTTGTAGTGACTGCCGGCAGTGCCACCAGGATGGGCACCAGGACCACGTAAGTGTCAGTTTTGTCTGCTGCAGAAAGTTCTCACGCATTTTCACTGCAAAACTAAGGGTTAGAGGCGTGGGAGATGAGAGTCCTGAACGCTTTGTTTTTTTGTTTTCTGGGTGTTTGTTTGTTTGTTTTTCTTGGCACAGGCTGACAGTTCACAAAGCTGTTTTGCAGCCTGTCTCTGGACAAAGACTTGTGGCTATGGGGTGTGTTGCAGATAGTGAGATGAACTTGAGGTTTACAGAACTCTTGCTGAAAAGTCTGTGCAGTGTGTACAGCGTCCTAATTAAAAGCTGAAACCAGCGTGTGTGGCATCTTTCTAAATACTGACCTTGTAGAAGCTGGTATGAAATTATGTTTTTCCTGTAGAGTAAGCTGTGAACGTGACAACATTTCTGTCTTCCTGCAGTCTGTCAGAGAGGAGACTTCCTGACTTCCCACTGTCTGATGCATGTGCAGCACTACTCTTCCAGGACTTATTTTCTCAATCTGTTCAGAATCACAAAATGTTCAGTTTTGGTGGGCTGCAAAGACAAAGCAGCGTGTAATAAAAGTTTGGGTAGTTTGATTAAGTTCTTTCTATGAAATACAAGATTGCTGAGGGTCTTACTTTTAGTGAAAAAATAACACTCCAGATCTGCTTTCTTAGAGGTTTTTTTGAATTACTCATTTAAAATTAGGTTGAAGGTGTTTCTGTAGCTGTTGTCAGACGTAATGCTAAGTTGTGATGTTTTCTACCAGGACACTTACCATCACCACTGGAGGGAGGGAAACCTTCCTTCAGGAGCTCGTTGTGAAGTTTGCAAAAAAACCTGTGGCTCTTCTGAGGTCCTGTCTGGCATGAGATGTGAATGGTGTGGCATCCTGGTATGTTGCTGGGTATATTTGTGAGAACCAGATATATTTTTATATATAGAAAATGTATGCATGTATTAAATACTTACCTGTGTGTGTGTATATATCAGTTGGTGCCATGCCTGCCCATAGCAGGGGAATTTAATAGATAATCCTTACGTTTCCTTCCAACCTACTTATGAAATAGGAAGAAAATGTTTTGTTTCTTGTTTCCCCTTAGCCACTAAAATGAGCAGTTTGCAAAATCAAAGTTAAACTTCGTGTATGAACAGTGGAATTAAAATTGAATGGAGGCTAACTTATGCTTAAAGATTTCAGCTTGTAAGCACGCAGTTAATTGTGATGCACAAAATCTGAAGCTCTTCTAGTTCACACCTGTCCCAGAAGGTCAAAGAGTTACATTCCAATATGCATATTCCTCTGCCAGAACCAAATAGCCCTAACCTGGAATTTCATTTTTGATAGCAAATGCCAGCTTCTGTCTTTTTTTTTTTTCCTTCCACATCACTGACACTTAATTCCTGTGCAGTGTGATTTTGTCCTTTGGTAGCCTCCATGAATGCCAAGCTGCTGTGCAGATCAGAATTAGCCCCTCGGCTGAACACTGCCTTTTGTTGAAAGATGATTGCAGTGTGAATTAGCACCACGTGCAGGTGGGAACCGAGATGTGCATCTGGTGAACTGAATCAGCTTGTCACGTAATGCAAGATGAGGCACACGATGTAGCAGTCATTTAAAATGGAAGTCTGATGCTGTGCAGTATTTCAGATATGGTTTGAATCACTGACCTATTTTAACAGTAGAGTTTTTTGCATTTAGAATCTGACTTGTGATTTCTGAGGTGGCAGGAGCTGTCTGCAAACAGCCTCACCAACGTGATGTGCAGCATGGCCACAGCTACAGGGCAAGCATGTTCAACAGTAGTGGAGCATCTAAGGCAATTGAAAAGACAGAAGCAAGCCAGATGTGTCTTGCAATAGAACTCCAAACGTATCTTACCCCAGAATTTTGCAAGCTAGTACTTGCCAGCAAGTTTGCTTATATGCCTACACTAAAATCAGGTTACTGCTATTTAAAAGTTCTTCAGTTTAAGCTGTCTGCCTTTCTCATGTACCCCAGGAGGTGTCCGTGTACAACAGAAGATCACGGCCTGAAATCAGAACTTTAGTTTTTCCAGATACCTGTCTGAAAATTACTAGGTTGTAACAGAGCAGATGTGTCATACTTGTAGTTTCTTCACTTGTCGAAACTTCCCATCGCTCCTTGCTTAACAGCCTGACGGAACAGACTAAAACCTAGTGTGAAAAAAATGACTGATGTCAAGAAAGTGATTTACAAAAGGTCTGCAAACATCCTAGCCAAGTTTTTGCCGTTGCAGAACGTATTTTGTTATACGCGCCTTTGCTTTCTTGGTGTTTCAGAAGATGCTTAACTGATGCTCCTGTTTATAGGCTCATGCTGCTTGCTACGTAGCTGTCACACCAGAATGTACCTTTGGAAGACTGAGGAGCATGATTCTCCCTCCCAGCTGCGTGCAGTTATTTTCTCGCAACTTCAGCAAACTGCACTGCTTTCGAATATCAGAAAACCTGCACACAGAATCAGGTAAAAGCTTCTGGAGCTGTATGCAGCTAATTGATGTGTGCTTCCTCCGGAGCCTATGACTGCTGATTTTTGCTGATTCCGTGGCAGTGCTGTAACTTTTTGCTGATGTGATGGGCAGGGTAAGGCTTGCAAATGCATGGTGTGCAAACTGCTGAAACTTCTGTTTGCTGTCACAGTGGGAAATGGGAAAGCTGCTCTTTCAGTTGTGAGCGTACAGAAAGTAGAAATCTAAACTCGAAAAATTTTCTTAGATTATTGTTGCCATAAATACTTGCTGATTTACTTGCTTTTAATTTAGCTTGTGATACGTAAGAATACTGTTATTTGCCTCTCTTCAAGTGCTTGCCCTTCTGTGCTGGAAGTCGTGTATTTAGCAGGGTAATGTTGTGCTGCCATCTAGAGTGTATGTTTGTTTAACAGCTCTTTAGGATCTTTTGAACCACTGAAGTATTTTTTGATGGATATATTGATTCTGTTTCTGAATACAGTATACAAGGTAGGTAAAATACAGGTCTTGAAAGTCAGATGTTTGCAGCTGCTCTTTTCTCAGCCTGACGGGTTGTTCTTGCTTTCTGCTTTGGATCCATTCTAGGATTGCATTTAGTGTCCTTGTTGGCAATTATGTGCAGTAGGAGCCACGTGCTGGTGTATTCAGAAGGTACAGCACAGTGATGCAACTGTAGGAAGTAGGTGACTCTAAGCCTACATAGCGTACATACACTGAAATGACCTATAAAAGTGTGCAGGGCCAGGGGGAGTCTTATGTGGCTTGTTTGTTGATGGGCCTGATTTTTCTCAGTGATTTATTTTTCTTTTTAATGAATTTGCCTCCTCACCAGGGGAAGTACGGTACGTACTTGGAAGTGATGCAGTCTTTAATTCTTCCAACTTAATACCAGAAATAAATAATCCAGATGAGCTCGTTGATACTGGGAGAGTCCTTATGAACCTTGATTTGTGTGTTGTTTGGTATTTGACAAGTCTCCCAAAAGCTTTAGTGAAGGAACATTTATGTTATTATTAACAAAAGTTAATCAAGAGCCTTTTAAACAGCCTGTTTTGGTACGATGTCTGTGATATTAAACAAGTTTATCTTTTAAACAGCGGTGTACTCTTTTAGTTGGTGGGACTTAAGCTCTTCCTTTTAATTCGTAAATCACTTCTAAATGAAACTGGAATACAGACCAGCATGATGGGGGGCATCCAAGGTTACATCTGCGCTTTCTAGTTTCTCCTTCATTATTTTAAATGATGGAAGAGAAAGATTTTCACTTTGGTGTATAGGGTAACTTGTTAACCGTACGAATTTTATTACACGCGTTCAAAGTCATTGTAGTAACAGTGTCCTTGGCATTCCTTTAATTAAAATGCACGTCTGGCACTTTGAATCAGAAGAATGCTGTGTAGATCAGCCAGTTAGCTGGTCAGGGGCAGACTTGAGGGGAAGGAGAGGTATCCTGGTGCTCTTGTACAGTAATGCTGCCTGGGTGGATTGCTTGGTTGTCCCTGCCATCCCAAGCCTAATGCTGAATCAAGTGATGTGAGATGGCTGGTCTTTGTTAAGCTGGATGCATCCATGCTGGCTCCTCTGCATTACTTTTCACACATACAGCAACTCATAGGAGATGGAGGAGAAAAGAGCATGAGGGAGCCTACAGAGGGAGGGAAATCAACTCTTTGAAAGGGGAGATAACAGCAGGACAAGGGGAAATGGTTTTAAGTTGAAGGAGGGGAGGTTTAGGTTGGACGTCAGGGGGAAGTTCTTTACAGAGAGAGTGGTGAGGTGCTGGAACAGCTGCCCAGAGAGGCTGTGGATGCCCCGTCCATCCCTGGAGGTGTTCAAGGCCAGGTTGGATGGGGCCCTGGGCAGCCTGGGCTGCTATGAAATGAGAAGGTTGGTGGCCCTGCATGTGGCAGGGGGTTGGAGATACATGGTCCTTGAGGTCCCTTCCAACCTTGGCCATTCGGTGATTCTGTGATGCCATAATGATAACACATGTGGGATGAGAGGGGAAAGGCCACGTAATCTAATGTTAAATTCCATTTGAGACTGAAGTTTCATGCATGCCATTCCATGCCTGCCCCACAAGTTCCTGCCTTAGTGTGTTTCAGAAGTGTTCAGAGAGCTTCATTTCAACAGTTTCACGTTGCTGTTCGTGTAGATTTCCCTGCTGTCCAGACTGAGAAAAAAATCATAAAAGGAAGATGTCAGCTCTTTTCCACCTAAACTGAGAAAAATGGGAGAATAGGGAGCGGTCAGGAATTATTTCATTTATTTTCTCATTTACTTCTTCTGAAGTTTGATTTCGCTTGAAGTGAAATTGTGGAAAGCATTCCAGTTTGAAACTTCATCCGTATGTCACTTAAAGCAAGGAAAGTATTTCAGTACTTTTATATTTAAGAAAAAAAGGACATAAAAAAGCTCAACTCAAATGCATTACTGCTGGCTGTTCTTGTCTTCTGTTGAAGAGTTAACCAAATGTTCTGTAGGTTAATTGTCTGCAGGGCTCCTGCTGAGTACTGTTTTTCACGTGTTGTAATTCTGCTTCTTGGAAGGATTTCCTCTATTAGGATTCTGATCTCCCTCATACCTTTATTGGTCTGAAGTTCTATCTTAATGCTTTTGTGTTTTTGTTTTTCATGTTTTGGGTTTGGGCTTTTTTTTTCTTCCCCCCTTATTTTGTTCCTTTAATTTCCTGCCTTCTGCCTCTAGGCCTGTTTTTTTTTATAAAGTTATTGCCTGGCTTGTAGCCCAATCAAGACAGGCTGAGAATTTTGACAGGTGGGAGTATGAAAACCATGATATCATCAGTACTTGGGTTGGCTTTTGTTCCTGCAGTTCCTGTTCCTACAGAGCTACAATTCCTGCACTGATTTGTCAAAGTTTGAAACTTACTTTTGGAATTGCTGTATGTAAGTTGGTAATAGGCAAATGTCACAGTCTGAAGAAGGGGTGGAACGCTCTGATTGCAATATTAGAGCTAGCAGTGGAAAGACTTCACATATGCTTTGACTGTAGCTACGCAGCAATGGTCGTGTCTTATTGACACTTTGTGCAGTATGCATTGTTATTCTAAAATGGCCAAAAGAAAACGAGCTTCTTTCTTCTGATTGGATTCTTTTATGTTAATCTTCTATGGAAACCTTAAGCAGCATCTACTTTTATTTACCTAGATCAGATAAGATAGAGTCCTCCCTTAAAATCTTCCTTTTTTCACAGATGAAGGTGATGATGTTGATGGGTCAACACAGGGGCCAGCCAAAGACATCCAAATTTCAACAGATTCAAGTAAGTAGAGTTACAGTAAGTGGTAAATATTCACCTATTCTGGTCTTTAATTCATTTAATCTTAATTTATTTTACTTTATGAAAAATATTAAGTAGTGACTCTTCTAGTGCCAGGTATCAGCTCAAGGTCCAGCACACATCCAGGGCTCTTACCATCTCATCTCTGCTTTCCACTGGCAGATTACCAGCAGTGACAATCTGTTCATTACCCTGTCAAATCAGCCACAAAATTTAGTTTCCCTAAATTTCCTTTCTGCTCTTCTGTACTTCAGCACTAAGTTACGTGCGAAAAGAAACAAATCCCAGCTTGCCATCTCACTCAACGTGATAACCAACTAGGGAAAGAATGGTGTTAAAAATCCATACAAAGGAAAATAATTTAAAAGCCGGGACATCATATCTTTTCAAAACTTCTTCCTTTAAAGTAGCTGGATCTGAATCTTACTGAAGGGACCGGGTGAATTTATAGCTTTGATCAGGCATGGTGTGTTAGGAATGAATGTATTCCCCTGCAGCAGGATTGAGCCAGGCTGGCACCTTTCAATGCATTTTGTAAATGCATTAATTCTGATATTTTCTGGGCTTAGTATTAGTCAAACCTTTGCTTTTCAGATGCTGAAGCCAGCCATGATTTAAGGGGCATCCCAGTCCCTGTATTATTAGTAGTAAACAGAAAAGTGTGGTACTTGTTACCAGATGTAGCTGCCTGGGTTGCTGTAGAAAAAGAAATCCAAAATCAACAAATAGGGTTTTTTCCTCCTTTTTTTTTTTTTT
>NW_022208425.1:14007-26335 GCF_004143745.1 Phasianus colchicus
CCCCCAGCCCCCCCACCTCAAGGAACCCAAACCCTTAACACTCCCACCCCCCCAATAAACCCAACCCCCCAGCCCCCACGGAGCAACAAGGAACGTCTTGGGGCAGAGACAATAAAACCAGGCCTCAGATGCAGATGGAGATGAAGAAATGAAGGAGGGGGGGTGAGAGGGACGCAGTGGGGCCGTGGGGGGGACGATGGGCGGGGGGTGCAGCCATACCCGTGGCCTCGTTGTAGTAGACGCTGATGCGGTCGAGCTGCAGGTCGCTGTCCCCATGGTAGGTGCCCGTGGGGTCGATGCCGTGCTCGTCGCTGATCACCTCCCAAAACTGCCAGGGAAAGGGGGGGTCAGAAAAGCCCCGCCCACCCCCGGGGGTGGGAAAAGCCCCCTAAATGCGCGCTGTAGCTTTAAGAAGAGGGAGGGGTAACGGAGGAGGGGGCGGGGCTGAATGGGAGCAGCCAATCACAGAGGAAAGCCGAGCTGGGGGGCGGGGGCAAGGTGAGGGACAATAAAGGGGGCGGGGCTATGCTAAGAACCACCCCTAAGTGGGTGGGGCCAAGCAGGGGGGCAACCCAGGGGGCAGATCAACCCGGGGGGTGTGGCCAACCAAAGGGGGCGGGGGCTCAGCCGGCCGCAGGGGGCGGGGCTACATTTGGCCACTCCCCCTCCCCCAACGGTTTGGGCGGGAACCGGAACCAGCATTTAAATTCCAGCAGGGCTGGCAGAGAATTAATTGCAGAAATGCCCCAAACGGGCTTTTTCTCACCCCAGATTTGCATATCAGTCACTACTAACGAGATGAAGGCGTTAATTGGGGGCTCCTCCCGCCCAAAAACGCAGCCGGGTGGGAGGGGCGAAATGAACAAAGGTTGGGGAGGGGCTGCTGGGACCCCCGAGGTCACATGGGGGGGAAGGGGGAGGGGGTTCAGCCACGCCCTGTGCTGAAAATGGGCCAAAAAGCAGCGATTTGGGGGCTGAGCGGGGAGGAAAGGGTTAAAAACGCTCTCTGGAGCTCAATTACACGAAAAAATGTCGTTTTGGGGCCTCGTCAGCCCAGATCTGAGGATCTTCGGGGTGGAGCTTTTTGGGATTCTGAGGTTTGGGTCAAAAAAGGCAAAAAAAGAGCAGAAAAAGGAAATTCAGGTTCGGGGTTTTGGCCGCAGGATGGAAGCGGTGCCGTGGCGCAGGAAATCCGGGAACTGAAGAGAAACTGCAGGCAAAAAAGGGCTTTTCTGGGACAAAAGGGGCCTCTGCGGGAAATACAAAAAGACACGGGAAGGGGGAGCTCCGTTTTGGGGTGAAAAAGTGGGAATTTGGGGCTGCAAACAAAGGCGGAGCAGCGCTGGCTGGGGGGGGCACTGCAGCAAACAAAGCTCCCATTCTGGGGCTGAAAAGCTCCATTTTGGGGCTGCTGGACGCACAAAGATTCCATTCTGGTGCTGAAAAGCTCCATTTTGGGGGCAAAAATCAGCGTTTGGGTGAAAAAACGCCCATTTTGGGGCCGAAAAACGCATCGTTTGGGGCGGGGATGATGAATGTGAGCAGAGAAAAGCACAGTGAGCAGCAAAACCCACAATGACGGCGGTGTGGGAGTGGATATCGGGGCAGAACGACCTCAAACTGCAGACTTTTGGGGCAAAAAAGGGCATTTTGGGGACAAACGGGCTCATTTTGGGCAATTCTGCCCCGGCAGCGCTGAGCTGCAGGATGGGAGCCTCCATCTTAGGGCTGCACACCTCCATTTTGGGAGCCAAATCCCCCATTTCTGCGCTGCAAAAGGGGAATTTGGGGTCAAAAATGGTCATGTGGGGCTCCAGCTCTCCAAAAATGTGCATTTCGGGGGAAATGAGCCCCGTTTTGGGGGAAGAAATGGGGATTTTAAGAACAAAGGTGCAGCTGCGGGGCCGCAATCCTCCATTTTGGGGCCGCAGCTCCGTTTGGGGCAAAAAGAGCCATTTCAGCACAGGGGAAAAAAAACAAAAAATAACAAATTCAGGGCTAAAAAAGCCCATTTTGGGGTCTGGGATGGTCCGGTGGGGCCAAAAATGGCTTTTTTGGGGTAAAAATGCCTTTTTTCAGCACTAAAAGAGCCATCTGAAGGAACAAAGCTCCGATGATGAAAAATGGACGTTTTGGGAGCAGCAAATTCTGACATCTTCACCCAAATCCTCGATTTTGGAGCTCCAGAACCGCCCCGATTTGGGTCCAAAAGTGCCGTTTTGGCACCTGCTGCAAAATTCCCCATTCTGGGGCAGAAATTTCTCATTTTTAGGGGAAAAAAACCCATTTCCAGGTCCTCCTGCAGCGACACGCCCCGATTTGGGGCAGAAATCCCCAAATTTGGGCTCCAAGGAGGCATTTTTGGGGTGAAAAACAGCATTTTGGGGGCTGAAAACAGCACTGGGAGCTGCGGGGTTTATCGAAAGGCAAAAAAATGCTTATTTGGAGGTGAAAATGCCACATTTTGGGGCAGATCGCCTCATTGAGGGCCTCAAAAATGCATCTGTGGGGGGAAAAGGCAAAAAGGGCCTCTGTGGGGCTGGGAAGGAGCCGTTTTGGGGCAAAAAAGGGCCGTTTTGGGGGTAAATCCTCGCGTTCTGTGGCACCTTCACCACCACAACCCCTCGCTGCCGATTTTTTCGCCGTTTTCCCACAAAACGCCGCATTTCGGCGCCACAAAAAAGGCCCTTTTTAACCCCTCAGCTCCCGGCTGCAGCGCAGCGCTTCCCCCCCCCGCCCCAAAATCGCCTTTTTTTGCCTCAAATTCGCCCGTTTTCAGGCCGTGCGACACGCGGGGGGGGCGGCGCGGCGGGAAGGGGCGGATTTTAGGTCGGAAAGCGGCGTTTTTGGGGCAGTTTTGGCGCGTTTCGGGGGACGGGAAGCGGCGCCCTTTGGCCCCGCGGGGCCGAGGCGGGAACGGCCGCCATTTTGTCCCGCGTGGGGGGGGGGGGGAGGGGCGCGCCCCCATTTTGGGCCCGGAAATGCCTTTTTGGGGCTGGAAATGCCCACTTCGGGACACAAATCTCCATTTCGGGGCCGCGTCGCCCCCCACGAGCCCGCAGCGCGCGGCCGCGGCTGCATTTTGGGGTGAAACCGCCCCTATTCGGGGCCGCCTTTGTCTGCGCGCGGAGGGGGGAGGGGCTCCTTAAAGGGGCCGCGCCGCGATTTGAGGGGAGAGGAATAAATGGGGTGGGAGGGGGAGGAGGGGGGTCCACCCCGGCGCCCACCGCCCGGCGTTCACCTTGGCCCCGATCTGGTTGCCGCATTGGCCCGCTTGGATGTGCACGATCTCCCTCATGGCGGCGGCTCAGCTCGGGTCGGGCTGGGCGAAGTGTCGGAAGCGCGGCCCCCCTCCCCGGGTGCTGCGGTGGCGGCGGTGGCGAAGCGCGGCCCCTTTAACGCGGAACGCGGCGCGGCGACAATGGCGGCTGCTCGGGCGCCCTCGCGGCTCATATAGACACGGCGGCGCTCCCATTGGTCGGCACCGCCCGTCTGCCGCGCTCCCATTGGTCGGCGCCGCCCTCCTTCCGCGCTCCCGTTGGTCGGCGCCCTCACTGCGGCCGCTCTACCTATCCCGTCTCACTCTATGGCTCGCCGCGGACGCTCTGTCACTCTCGGAGGACCGCCCCCGCCCCCCTCTCTATTCCTTCCGCGGGAGGCAGCCAATAGGAGCGAGGAGTGGGCGGGGATTCCGTGGGGCTGCGGCCAATGGGGAGGAGGGGCGGGGCCCGGAGGCGGCGGCGCGGGAGGGGTGAGCGGGGCGCTCCGTGGGGCGCTGTGGGGTCGGGGGGTCCTGGGGGGGTCCGGCGGTGTTTGGGGCCATCGGAAGGGGCAGTTCCCTGGGTCCCGGGGCAGTTAGGAGCACCGTGGGGTGGTTGGGGGGGGCAGTTACCCGGTATCTGAGGCCGTTGGGGATCCGTGGGGCAGTTTGTGGGACCTGAAGGGGGCAATCGGGAGGGCCTGGGGGCGGCCGGGGGGCCTTTGAGGGAGCTGGGGGGTCCCTAGGTCGGTTGCTGGGGGTCCTGAGGTATTCTGGGGGGCCCTGGGGCAGTTTGGAGGAGCCCGGGGGTGGCTGTGAGTAAACTGGGGCAGTTTGGAGGACCTTGGGGCAATTTCTGGGGTTCCTGGCGTATTTTGGGGGGCGCTGGGGCAGTTTAGGACTCCCTCAGGCAGTTTGCAGGACATTGAGGTGATTCAGGGCATCCCTGGGGCGTTTGGAGGGCCCTGGGGCAGTTTAGGGGGTCCCTGGGGCGGTTTAGGGGGTCCCTGCGGCAGTTAGCAGCACCCTGGGGCAGTTCAGTGGCTGCTTGAGGGATCCCATGCGTAGTTTGGGTGTCCCTGGGGCAGTTTGTGGGGTCACCGGGGCAATTTCCAGGGATATGGGGCTGGGGGGGCGATTAGAGGGGGCAGTTTGAGACCGGGGGGGGCAAGAGGAGAATGGAGGACGCAGCTGGGTGGGGGTCTGCTGGATTTGGGGTGACCGAGTGGCACTTGGGGTGAGATGTGGGGGTTGGGGGGCAACTGCGGCTGCGGGGGGAAGGGGAGGCAATTGTTTGAGTGGGGCAGTTGTTCCCACCCTTCAGGCCATGCAGCGAAGGCGTCCCCGAGGCCTCGGCGCCGTGGGGGGCACAGGTCGGTTCTTCCCCTCCCACCCCCCATCCCGAATGCTGGGCTCTGTGGATCGGAGGTCCCCGTGAGGGGGGGTCCGGCAGCCCCCCATGATGTGGGTCCCCGCAGGGTGGGGGTCAGCGCCGAGGCAGCCCCTCGCCAGCGACTCGGAGGACGAGGAGCCCCCCCAGCGCTGTAAGTGCATGGCGGTGTTATTGTAGGGCCTACAAAAACACAGCAGTGGGGTGGGGGTGCTGTGATATGGGGGGGGAGGATGAGCCCTCTTAGTCTCCCCCCCCCACTCCCCCCAACTTTGAGTTCCTGCAGGCCCTACAATAACAATCTGTGCTGCCCAACGCAGGTCCCAACAGCGCAGACACCGCCTCCCCCCAAGTGGTGCCAGAGAGGTAAGTGGGGCCCCAGCAGTGGGGTCAGGAGGGGGGCTGAAGCCCTTGGCCTCATTTGGAGACCCCAAACCCCTCCGTGTGCCGTGCAGCGACCTGGAGGAGCCGGATGTGTCCCCCAACGTCCCCGTGCTCCGAAAACGCCTCCCCCCCTCCTCAACTTTGGGCTGCGCTGATCTGGACGTCGGGGGACCCAAAAAGCGCCGTTTAGACCCCAAAATGCCCCCAGATCCTGGTGCTGAGCCCCAAAATCGCTGTGTGAGCCCCAAAGATGTGGTGGGTACAGATGTGGAGCGGTGGAAGGGCAGCGATCCAAGTTTGGGCATTGAGAGCGATACGGATGATGAGGAGCACCCAAAATCTGCTGTTCTTCACCCAAATCGCCACCAATCCGCCCTTGAGAGAAGCGCTGACCTTGGTGTGGCCCAAAGAACCCCAAATCCGGACATGGGGGGCACCAAAAATGGGCGCTGGATGCTCACAGTGGACAGCGACACCGACAAGGAGGAGGCTGAGCTCCTTCCGCCCATCCGACGGCCAAAAATACGGCGAAAAGCCCCAAATGTGCCCCAAAGTGCCGTGATGGTGGGGGCGAAGAGCCCGCAGTCAGACCCCCGAGGTCCAAACAACGGATTTCAGGTCGCCGTGGTAGGCAGCGATACGGATGTGGAGGTGGGGAGCTCAGTTTTGGGGGTTGGAAGTTCCCAAAGCGGACAGTGGGCGCTCACGGTGGACAGCGACACGGATGTGGAGGAAAGCGGAGCAGATCTGGGTGTGGAACGGCCCCAAAACCGTCAGATGAGCCCAAATGTTCCAAAAGTAGGGCTGGAGAGCCCAGGTCCACCTCCTGGGGGTCCTCGGGAGGAGCCTTTGGTGCTGATGGTGGATAGCGATACGGACGTGGAGGACTGCGGGGCGGATCCAGATGTTCTGTGCTCCACCACCCTCCAGGTGACCCAAAATGTGCCAACCCCCCCCAGTATTGAGGCTGATGGTCCCCAAAAAGAACAACAGGCACCGGAGGTGGGCAGTGATCCAGATGTTGGCGGCCCTCCAAGTGGAGACCCAGATCCAGAGGTTGGGGGACCCAAAATCCATCAGCAACTGCCTCTGGTTGACAGCGATACAGATGTGGAGGAGGACATTGCGTATCCAAGGGTCCCCATGAGCACCCCAAAGCCCCTCATTGGTGTGGGTGTGGTGATGGAGACCCCAAATCCTCATCTTAAAGGATCTCAGAGGGGAGGTCAGAACCTGGAGGTGGACAGTGACACAGATGTGGAAGGAGAAGAGCAGCATCCAGATGTTCCTCACCCGGAAAACCACCAGGAAGACCACCAGAAAAAACACAAAACATCCCAGATTGCCCCTCAGGATCCAGTTGTGGTGATGGAGACCCCAAATCCTCATCTTAAAGGATCTCAGAGGGGAGGTCAGAACCTGGAGGTGGACAGTGACACAGACGTGGAGGGAGAAGAGCTGCATCCAGGTGTTCCTGATGTGAAAAACCATGAAATGCTCCAAATCACCCCAAAGGATCCAGCTGTGGTGATGGAGACCCCAAATTCCAACCTTAAAAGATCTCAGGTTGGAGGTCAGAGCCTGGAGGTGGACAGTGACACAGATGTTGAAGAAGAGCTGAATCCAGATGTTTCTCACCCAGAAAACCCCCAAACGGCCCAAAGTGTCCTGAAGGATCCAGCTGTGGTGATGGGGACCCCAAATCCTGACCTTAAAGGCTCTCAGAGTGGATGTCAGAGGCTGGAGGTGGACAGCAACACAGATGTTGAAGAAGAGCTGAATCCAGGTGTTCCTCATCTGAAAAAACATGGAATGCCCCAAATCGCCCCAAAGGATCCAGCTGTGGTGATGGAGACCCCAGATCCTGGCCTTAAAGGATCTCAGGTTGGAGGTCATAGCATGGATGTGGACAGTGACACAGATGTGGAGGGAGAAGAGCTGAATCCAGATGTTCCTCACCCGGAAAACCCCAAAACACCCCAAATTGCCCCAAAGGATCCAGCTGTGGTGATGGAGACCCCAAACCCAGATGTTGTTGCCCTGAATGGTGACGGTGACACCAATGTGGGGGACCTCGGTGGCGTCGAAGCCCCCCAAACCCACAAGGCAACACAGAGATTCATTGATTCGGATGCTGTGGCTGCCTCCGCTCCAGATGTTGCTCCAGATGTTGCTCCAGATGTGGCGGTGACCGCCCCAAATCCAGCTGTTTCCCCTCCCGCCAGCCCTGGGGGTGGCAGTGACAGCGATGGGGAGGAGGTGGCTCCCACTCCTCACATTTGGAGCAGAATCCGACCCCGAAATCCAAATGTTGGGAGCGTGGCGATGGGCAGCGGTGCCGATGTGGAGCAGATGAACCCAAAATGTGGGAAATTGACCCAAAAAAGGCAGAGTTTACCCCCAGAACCGTGTGGTGATGGAGGTGTGGGAGGAACAGCACCAAAACGACACAATTCAGCCCCACATACAGACATGGAGAGCCCCAAACCCAACGATGGGGCGCAGAGACACAGTGGGGAGACCTTGAGGATGGGCAGTGATACAGCTGTGGCTCCAGCCCCAAAATCTCCGGATTCAGCCCCAAATTTGGGCCTCACTGCTAGTGGGCAGCATCGTCCCAATGGGGACACGGATGTGACAGAGAGTGACACCGAGGCTGAGGGTGAGTGGGGTGGCTCTGCTCAATTTGGTTCTCTCCTTGGTCACTTCGGTCCCCTTCCAGACACCTTCATTCTCTTCCATGGTCCCCTGGGTCCCATCTGTGTCCCTTGGGTCCCTTCTGTGGTCACCTGGGACCCCACTTTGTCACCGGTCCCCTTCCGGACACCTTCATCCCCTTCCCTGCTCGCCTGTCCCCCCTCCCTGCTCACCTGGATCCCCTCCTTGTCACCATGCCCCCCTTCCTCAGTCACCCATATCCCCACCTCGTCACTTGAACCCCTCCTCAGGGCTCTTCCCTTTCCCCCCCAGATGACCCGGACCTCTTCCTCGCCTCCACGCAGAACTTCCTGCCCCCCACACAGAACTTCCTGCCCCCCACGCAGAACTTCCTGCAGCCCCCAACCCAAGGTAGGTGACCCAGACCCCCCGCTTTTCCCCCCAGGGACCCCCGTGTCACCTCCCCAAGCCCCCATGTCACTCTCCCTGTCCCCAAGGCGGCTGTCCCCCAGACCCAACCCCAGCTTGGGACCCCGAGGAGCCGACGCAGTGCTTCTACCACCCCGAGGAGGAGGAGGAGAAGGAGGAAGAGCCCCCCCAGAGCCGCGAGGCCACGCGTGTCCCCACGGTGACGCCAGCCCAGGACGACCTGGGGGCCTTGACAGCCCCCAGCAAGGATGTGAGTGGGGCTGAGCCCCCGGGGGACGCAGAGCACCGGGGGTCCGCGGGGTGACCCCTCCCCTGGGGGTCACACACTCACCGACCCCCCCCCAATCCCACAGGTGGGGGAGGGGCCGTGCCGCAGCCAGCGCCAGACCCGCAGCCGTGGGGGCGGAGCCAGCCGGGAAGGAGGCGGGGCCAAGGCAGCAGGGGGCGGGGCCGCATCAGACCCCGCCCCTTTGCGCCGCAGTCCCCGCCTCCTGGCCCGGCCTCCGCCGGCAGAGCCCAAGAAGGGGCGTGGCCAAGAGGAGCCCCGCCCACCGCCTGCAACCCGCCCCCGGAGGGGTGGCCACGCCCCCTCTCAGAAGAAAGCACGGGTGGGTGTGGCTTGGGGGGCGGGGCCTGTGTAAAATGGGCGTGGTCTGTGCTTGGTGGGCGGGGCTATTGGGGCGGGGCGTGCACCAATTGGGTAGAGGTTCTGACTGCTGATTGGTGGAAATGGCAGCAGAATGGATCCAAATGGCGGTGGGCGGGTTTTCTGTGTGGATCCTGGTCGCTGATTGGTGGGATCGAAGGGCGGGGCTCCATGGGGGTGGGGCTCAGGGGGAAGGGGGCGTGTCCTCACGGCGTGGTCCCGCCCCCAGGAGGAGGAGCCAGCTGACGTCACTCGGTCCCGGCTCCGCCCCCGGGGAAGCTCCGCCTCCTCCTGCCCCAAGGTTTGGCCCCAGTGTCCCCCCTCTGTCACCTCACGGTGTCCGTCTGTCCCCCCAGGCCATCCCTTTTCCATCCCCCCCCCCACACACTGAGTGCCCCCAACGTGTCCCCCGACCCCTGGAAGCCATTCGCCCCTGCCAGCCGTCCCTGACCCGTGTCCCCACGGCGTCCCCAGGTGCTGTTCACGGGAGTGGTGGCCTCCCCCGAGATGGAGGCGGCCCTGGGGGGGCTGGGGGGGTCCATGGCCGCCTCCGTCTTCGACTGCACCCACCTGGTGACCGACCGCGTCCGCCGCACCGTCAAATTCCTGTGTGCAGTGGCACGCGGCATCGCCATCGTCACCCCCGCGTGGCTCCACCAGGTCCCATGGGGGCGGGGGTGGGGGGGTGGGGAGGGGTCTTCGGGGACCTTGGGGACAGGGAGTTTGGGGGGCTGAGGGGGCTTTTGGGGGGAGGCGGGGGCTCTTGGGGACAGGGCACGGGGTGGTTGGGGGCAGAGTGGATGTGACGGCACTTGGGGACGCAGCATGATGGCTTTGGGGACAGGAATGCAGTCCTTGGGGACGAGGGGGGGGGTCTTTGGGGGTTTGGGGGGAAAAGGAGGTGGTCTGTGGGAACAGGGAGGGAATCTTTGGGGACATGGGGGTCTGGGGGAACAAGGAAGGGGTCTATGGAGACAAGGAGGGGCTCTTTGGGGTCATGATGGCACTTAGGGACGTGGGCCAACGGCTTTGTGGTCACAGATGTCATCTCTGAGGATGCCTCTGTGGACACAGTGAGCCTTTTTGGGGACGTGGGTGGCTTTAGTGACAAAGCAGACGGACCCTGGGGACAAAGTGGGGACACCGTGGGACCTCTGGGGACAGGAGAGCTACAGGGGAACCTGAGAACAAAGGAGGGGGCCTTTGGGGACACGGGGAGTTCCTCGGGATGGAGGGGGGCTCAGGGGCCAGGGGACATCCCCGCAGCCCAGGGTGTCACCATGCTGTCCCTGTGTCCCCAGAGCGCCCGCAGCGGCCGCGTCCTTCCCCCGGGTCCCTTCCTGGTGCAGGACAGCCAGCAGGAGCAGCACTTTGGCTTCAGCCTGTCCCAGGCTCTCAGCCGCGCCCGCCGCCGCCCTCTGCTGCAGGTGACCGTCCCCAAATGTCCCCATATGTCCCCAAGGGGCCACACGTGGTCCTGTGGTGTCCCCAAATGTCCCCAGGAGCCATGGTGGGGGCCCAGGGCTGGACTGAAGGATGCGGGCCAACCCCATGTCTCTTCCATGTCCTCTCCCTGTCCCTTCCGTGTCCCTTCTGTGTCCCTTCTGTGTCCTTCCATGTCCTCTCTGTGTCCCCTCTGTGTCCCCTTCGTGTCCCCAGGGCTACGAGGTCCACGTCACCCCCAGCGTCCGCCCCGAACCTGAGCACATGAAGGACATCATCACCTGCAGCGGTGGCACCTTCCTGCCCGCCATGCCCTGCACTTATGGGGTGAGGGGCAGATGAGGATGTGGGGATGCTGGGGGAGGACCAGGGGACGTTGAGGGGACTTTGGGATACCAGAGCCACCGCAGAGGGGACCAAAGGGGCACTGAAGGGATTTGGGGGTCCCAGAGCCACCAGAGAGGGGACACTGGGGTCCCAGAGCCAATGGGAAGGGGACCAAGGGGACACTGGGGTCCGAGGGTCACCAGGGAGGAGACCAAAGGGGTATTGAAAGGATGCTGGGGTCCTAGAACCAATGGGGAGGGGACAGAGGGGACTTTGGGGTCCCAGTGATGGAGGAGGTGACCGAGGGGATCCTGGGGGGACGTTGGGGACCCTGGAAAGGGCACAGTGGGGATGGCGGAGGATCCCAGAGCCATTAGAGGACATCAGGAGCACATGTGGGGGGATTGGGGCTCCCATTAGCTGGAGATGAGGGGGAATCTCGGTGTGGGGGGATCCCATTGAGGTCCTGCTGTTTTACTAACCCCCCCATCCCCCCAGCCCCGCAGACTGGTGATCTCCTGCCCGGAGGATGCAGGGTGCTGGGGGCCGGCGCTGGGGGCTCACCTCCCCCTCCTCTCAGCTGAGCTCCTCCTCACCGGGCTCCTCCGGCAGCAGCTGCAGCTCCAGCCCTTCCTTCTCACCCCCCCGGACCCCCCCCAGGATCCCCCAGTGTCCCCTCGGCGGCTCCGGGACAGGACACATCGGGACCCCCCCGGTACCCGGCGGCGCGGGCAACTCGGGGTTAAATGAGGGTTTATTTTTGCACACACACGCACAAAAAAAAAACAACAAAAAAAAGAATTTTGGTGGTTTTGGTGGTTTGGAGGGTGGGGGTGGGTGAGAATGTCTGATCTCCCCTCAATTTTGGAGGAGAGGGGTGTGGGGACATAATGAGGACAAATGGGGGGTGATGGGGACATGGCAGTGTTGGCCCTGGGGACACAGGGACCATCCTGGGACGCTGCAGCTGCCTTGGTCACCCCCCATGGGGACAACAAGACTCCCCTATATGGTCATGGTGGGCCTCAGGACACCAGGACCCTCTCCATGGGGACACCAGGACTCCCTTATGTGGTCATGGTGGCCTTGGGGACACCAGGACCCCCCCCATGGGGACACCAGCACTCTGTTCTGTGGTTGCGGTGGCTTTGGGGACAACAGGACCCCTTTATATGGCCATGGTGGCCCTGTGGAAACCAAGACCCCCCACCATGGGGACAAGGACATGAGAGGCAGCGCTGCTCCAAAGCCCTCCATACGGTCCCTGCTGTCCCCACGCCGTCCCCTGTTCCTGCTGGTGGCCCAAAGCTGTCCCCATGTCCCCACATCTCCATCCCATCCCCTCTGGGGGGCAAACCTGCTGGCCCTTTGGTCACAACCCCCGTGCACCCCCCCTCACCTCCCACCCCTTCTGTCCCCTCTGTTCTGGGATCTGTTTGGGTTCTGGAATCGGAAACAGGTGGGGATGGTTTCACTTTCACTTTGGTGAGGGGGAAGAAGGTTCCACTTCCGGGTTGGCAGCAGGTAGGAGCGGGCGGGGAAGGTTCCACTTCCGGGTTGGTGTCACGTGGGAGCAGGTGTGGAAGGTTTCACTTTCGGGTTGGCGTCAGGTAGGAGTGGGCGGGGAAGGTTCCACTTCCGGATTGGTATCATGTGGGAGCAGGTGGGGAAGGTTCCACTTCCGGGTTGGTGTCACGTGGGAGCAGGTGGGGAAGGTTCCAGTTTCGGTTTGGAGCGGGCAGGGACGCTTCGTGCCGCCTGCGTGTCAGATTGGAGCGGGGGGGGGGGGGGG